>JAQQZY010048864.1:0-10514 GCA_030068375.1 Ostorhinchus rueppellii | reverse complement strand
AGGATCGCCCGGGAATCGAACCCAGGTCCTTCTTGCTGTGAGGCACGTGTGCTAACCACTGCACCACCGTGTCACCCAACTTCCTGAACACCTGAGCTCAAACTGTCAGCTCATTGAAATCAGACTGAAAACATTATTGTTTACTGCAGCTTTCTCTGAAACTCTTAAATAACGTCTTTTAAATCAACTTTAAAATCACATTTTATCACTGATAATTTTAATGTCTATTTTAATTAAGATTTTTGTTTCTTTGTGTTCTTAAATTTTATATCTCTTTTTTATGCTTCTCTTGTGCTACTGTTGTGTTTTATGTGAAGCACTTTGAATTGTCCTGTACATGACACGTGCCATACAAATAAACTCACCTTGCCTTTGCAGCTCAACAGGCCAAACAATGCCAAGCAATACATTATGAAAGTAAAATACATACAGTAAATGGATATGCATTGAGGCAGAATTAGAAATCTACTGTATATTTGTGACATCCATCCTGTGTTTATCTCTGACCTGTTCAACCACTCTCAGATTCCTTCAGCTGATGGTTACTTTCCATTCATGTGTGTAATTCAACAATGAAGTCTTTGTTTGTACTGTACACCCGTCACTCCCACAGCCTTTTTTCAGCTCTGAAACACTGCTGTATATCCTCTGAACTCAATCTGTTAAAGACTCACTGTGAAGTTGTAAGTCTATAAGGCTTTTATTCAGTATTTTCTGCTCTAAGATATGTCATGCTTTACTTTGTATGGCCTTTTCTTAGCCTGACATGTTTTACAGCAAAATGTCTCTTCTTATTCTCCAGATATTTGTCTTTTTTTTTTTTGTTTTTTTTTAAAGAAAGCTTATTTTCAGCTTATAAGGTGTTAAAGCCATTATATAGTCTATGCTACAATCCAAAAACATAATACTCTTCTTGGATGACAATAATATAGTTTCTTTGGAAAGCAGCTGCACTCTGTTTATACCTGAATGTTCTTGGTGTGTGTGTGTCCTGCAGGCAGTCAAGTTTGAGCCTTACCACGACAGTGCACTGGTCAGGTTCCTGTTAAAGAGAGCTCTGAGGGTAAGCACCATTTGTGTGCCTTTTTTTTTTTATCATAAGTAGTATTCAAGGGTGTATTTCTTCTAGATAAATTCAAAAATCTGGCTTGTAAATCTGGGGAGGAGAGAGTGTACACCGGTGCCTTTGATTCATGTCTTCATGTTAGGGCTGCACAATATTGAAACAAACTGACATTGCGATTTTTTTTAACTCTGCCATATATATTGTGATATGAAAAAATACTCAGGAGGATATAATAAAAGTGTGGTAAAATAAATGGTCAAACAAATTAGTTGTGTTACCTCTTGCTGTGGCAACAGGTGCAAGGTACTATTGACACAGAACACGTGTTTTAGAATCATCCTTCTTGTAGTCGACATCATGTCAGATCAGTGACGATGCGTTTCTTCTTGGCATTAAACCTTCATTTTCTGTGATTTTCTCTTGTTCGTTGCTCATTTTTTAATGTTACCAGCGACTCACTCCAAACTGATTGAGAATGTTTGTGATTGGTGGATCGCAGCGTGCAGTATGTGTCAGGTACCTTTGAAATTAGATGAGAATAAGTTGAGTTCATTTGCCTCCTACAGTACGTTCCAGGACCTGCGGTGTGACCATTGCGCACATGTACATCGTGATGATGATGCACAAATGATATACTGTGCAGTTCTGCTTCATGTCACTCCACAAGTAGTTTATTCATGTCACAATGAAAGTGGAGCTCCACCAAAGAGCCTGCTATTGTTGCAGAAGATTATCTGATGTGTTCTAAGAATTTTAGACGTGTAGGTGCACCATATATTTTCCTTCTTTTTTGTCCTTTGCCAATCACACCTATGAGTATATTCATCTTGCGTTTCTTTTGCTTTCTCTCTACAGAGTAAGCGTATAGGTCATTTTCTCTTCTGGTTCCTGCGCAGTGAGATCGCCCAGTCCATGCATTACCAGCAGAGATATGCTGTCTTGCTGGAGGCCTACCTCAGAGGATGTGGGGAGGCCATGCTGCAGGACTTCAGGAAACAGGTAAGTAGAAGATCATGCAACAAATGGTTCTTATAATGTGTCTGGTGCCAATAAATTAACCCATAAAGACCCAAACAGCCACCAGCAGCCAAAAGCATCTACTGATACAAACAGTTTAATACCTGTTGAGCCACTAATCCTATCAATCCATGTAAATAATTGGTGTAAAATATAGTTTGTCATCTTTTCATGGTCATCAGATATGACCTATTTGGATGTTCAGATGCTCTGTCGTGAATGTGGAAACACCGCCTTCTTCTACAGCCCTGATTCACCAATAAAATCCACGAAGTTCGATAAAAGATAGTGGACGGACACACTGGGTTTTATGCTTGGTTTATGAAATATTTTACTTAATAAGTGACCTTTTACTGCAGTTTTCACTGATTCTGATAGTATAACAATCAACTTCAAACTAAGCTTTAATAAACATTTACACGATCAGTAAATTAAATGTAGGAAAATACCAGATTTTTACTGAAAAATGCAAAAAAAAAAAAAAAGAGGATAATGTCATAGTAAATGGTGATAAATCACTAAAGAAAGGTCAAATAGAGAGAAAAATTCATCTGGGAACTGCCTTAACAGCAGCACTGGGTCCTTATGGGTTGAAAAGCACTTACATAACATTTACATCACAGTTTAAGCACTGAGTAAGTGGGGATTCTTTGGACTATGATGCTTCAGTGATACTGGATAGCATTAAAGTAAGTAAGTTGGTTGTGGTGCCTCCTGAGCCAACTGAATCGAAAAGTAATTTTTGATGCAAAACCTGGAATGATAAATGAAGTCTCTTTATGTCTATGTCTGTGTCTGTGTCTAGATGTGAGATTGGACCCATGTGTGTTTCAGTTACTTTCAGTCAGATTAGCGTCATGCCTATGTTTCAGGTGGAGATGACTGAGGCTCTGCAGAAAGTCACCCGTGAGATAAAGGCCATGTCTGCGGACAAGTATGATGTCACTGCACAAGGTGGGGAGGAGAAATTATAGTGCTGTGATACTGCAGCTACTATTGTACATCAGACAATAACCACTTTGCAGCGTGTGTATTCTATCTATTATGGTTCAATGACGCGGTGGTGCATCAAATGCTGTGTTGTGTGTGGTCAGTGGTGTTTCAGTTGCGTCAGAAGCTGGAGACCCTGCAGTTGTCTGGTCTGCCAGAGAGCTTCAGAGTCCCTTATGATCCAGGACTCCGAGCTGGAACCTTGCTGGTGAGGGATTAACACATACTTAGCGTCAGAATCACAGGATGAAGCCACACACACACATACTTAAACTTGGATAAGCAGATTATAATATTTTGATTCAGAAAGTGACCAGGCTATGCTATTGTACATACTATTCTTTTTTTTTTTTTTTTTACCAGATGTAGAAATGGCCTTATTATTTCATTTCCAAACGTTCATTTCTCATTGGTCTTTGTGCAGATAGAGCAGTGTAAAGTCATGGCATCTAAGAAGAAGCCCCTGTGGCTGCAGTTTAAAAGGGCCGACCCCAGCACCCTCTCTAAAGACCCCATTGGGATTATCTTCAAAGATGGTGATGACCTCAGGCAGGATATGCTCATCCTGCAGGTGTGTGACAACAGAGTCTTTGAACAGGGACATAAACAGGTATTCTTTTTGTAACCTTTTCAGTAGTTTCCTGTTGTGTCTCCCTAGATTTTACTGATCATGGAGTCCATCTGGGAGACGGAATCACTGGATCTCTGTCTGTTACCATACGGCTGCATCTCCACTGGCAACAGGATAGGTCAGTTACACAAATGGATAGATGTGGGAAAACAAATATATTTAAATATTACGCCCATATCTGTGGTATTTAATAAATGCTGTGTTTTTCTTTTATTATTGTAGGCATGATTGAGATTGTAAAAGACGCCACTACCATCGCTAACATCCAGCAGAGTGTTGTGGGAAGTACTGGAGCTTTTAAAGACGAGATCCTTTATCAGTGGCTCCGGGATAAATGTGTCAGCGAGGACAAGGTACAAGCAGAACCAGTTCCAAGACATAAAACTCAGTGTATCAGATGATGTGAATGTGTTTATACTGTTTGTCTGGTTTTGCAGGAAGACGGTCTGAAGTACAACCATCCATTCAAACAGTCATTCTGTTCATTCATTTCAGTGTAGTTCTTAGAACAAAAGTTTATTATGGACACATTGTGGCGATGTTTTATCTTCAGCTGCTGCTCTGTTAATGAGCTTCACAGGAAGTTGCTGTGTGACAGACAGGAAGGAAGCAAACCACAGGATTTTTCCTGTCACAGTGTTCATATACACACTGCTTTTAGACATAACACCTGCACATTAGCATGTGTGTCTAACTTTGTCATTGTCATTTTTCAGAGTTGTATGTTGTAACTAGAAAAGCATTTGGAGAGCGCAGACCTCCACTAAGGTAGTGTTTGTACTTATTTTTAAGGTAGTGTTTGTACTTTAAAAAAAAAAAAAAAGGTAGTGTTTGTACTTATTTGGTAGTGTTTGTAATTTAAAAAAAAAAAAAAAAAAGGTAGTGTTTGTACTTTTTTTTATAAAGTAGTGTTTGTATTTTTTTTTTAAGGTAGTGTTTGTACTTTTATTTATTCTTTTTTTAAGGTAGTGTTTGTATTTTTTGTTTTTTTTTAAAGGTAGTGTTTGTACTTTCCTCCACTAGATGGCGCTGAAGGACCGCATATGCAATTCTGTGCCGTCATGCCCTACCTCGCAATAATAAAGAATCCTTTGAAAAATTCCTGGATCCAGATTGTGATCCAGATCACCTCCAAAATTTAATCATCTCTTCCTTGAACCAGAGCGGACATATCCTGAAAATTTCATCCAAATCCATCCATAACTTTTTGAGTTATGTAGCTAACAAACAACCAAACCCTGGCAAAAACATAACCTCCATGGTGGAGGTAATTTAACTGTTAGGCATATGCACTCACTCATATCTCAATATTTTTCCTAAATTCTGTGCAAGAGTCTTGTTTATTAACTCTTTCATGGGCGTTTACAGTAGATGGACATTTCTGGAGGGCAGTTAAAGCTTTCTAGTATAAAAATCCATCAATTAAAGGTTAAGACCCCCAAGATCAATGGTGTTAGGTGATGTTTTTACTTACACCGTGTCTTTATTTCTTTTGGAGAGATAGTAGGATGATAAATTGTGTGTGTGGTAAACCTTTACTGTGTCACTGTATAGTTCCAGCAGGCTGTGGAGAGGTTTCTGTACTCCTGTGGGGGCTACTGTGTCGCTACCTACGTCCTGGGTATTGGGGATCGCCATAACGACAACATCATGATAACTGAATCAGGTCTTTTTTTTTCACATTTACATTTGCTTCGTTGACTAGAACAGTACTGTGATATATTGCTCACACTTGCAAACCACAAAAACAGCTTGTCTCTTTGTTTCTGCAGGGAACCTCTTCCACATTGACTTTGGTCATATCCTGGGGAATTATAAGAGCTTCATGGGAATCAGTAAGGAGTGGGTTCCCTTTGTGCTGACACCAGACTTCCTGTATGTCATGGGAACATCGGGAAAGAAAAGCAGCCCACACTTCCAGAAATTCCAGGTGCTAATGAGAAAAATGAGACTCGTGAAGACTTTTTCTGTGACCAGCATGATGTATATCCACCCATATTTACATGTTTAACAGTTGTTTTGTAAGTTAGTCAGTCTGCCTTTTATGTATGTTCACAGAAATACAGTCACAGCACCTTTGCCTGCATTTATCTAAGTACAATGCAGAAATCTAAAGCCAAAAATGGAGGAATTTAACAAACACTGTTAGCACAGCTGCTTACTAAAAAGCGAAAGACTACCAATATGGCAGCCAGAAGGTGTGTTGCATTGCATTGTGGGTTGTGTTAATTCTCTCTCTGTCTTAGGACGTGTGTGTGAAGGCTTATCTTGCACTTCGGCACCACACTAACCTGCTCATCATCCTCTTCTCCATGATGCTCATGACCGGTAAGACGTCTAACTCCAACCATAACATGTTTACTTAGGAACGGTTTCTCATATATACTAGTTTCTCTGTCTTATGTGCATTTAGAGCAGAACAAAGCCTCAATTTTTAATATTTTTTTTTTCCCAACTCTAGTTTGTCTGCACTTGAACTGGTTAAAATCATCTGAGGGTCAGAGCTCTGAGTGAAATCTACTTCCTCCGCTGTTTTGATATAGAATTATAGAAATATATATTCATATTGTTTTGGGTCCCTGTGCATTGTTAAGTGAATTCTAGCTTTGGTTTGGATTTAGATTTAGGTTTTTGCTCATTAAAAAATTATAAGGGTATTTCTATATTAGCGTAATTATCTAAAATTGTGTCACATTGTTATGTTATTGTTGTTATTGGTATTAAATTAGTTATTATTGTTATTATTTTTATTATATAATAAGTGCATTATTTACATAGAAACCATGAGGACTAGAGATTGGGGTAGGAGTATATAAGTTTATACTTCTTCCTTCTCCTTTTCGAGCATGTGTCACTTTATTTATTTATTTATTTATTTGCCAGTTGTATTATTAACACTTACATTGCTGCATTGTACATAACATTGTTTTCCTATCAACCATTTAAGTAGCACTATTGATATCTGGTTGGTGGGCCTTGTTTTGTTTTACTTTCTTTACATGTTCGAAAAAAGAAGAAAAAAAAATCCATCAAGCTGAAATGATTAAAAGCTAAAATGAAAGCCAGATACCGATCGATGAATGCTGATCCTGATCGATGAAAAGAGACATATTTTGTTCAATGACAGGAATGCCACAGCTGACCAGTAAGGAGGACATCGAGTACATCCGAGAGGCTCTGACCGTTGGCCGCTGTGAAGATGATGCACAGCGCCACCTACTGGACCAAATAGAGATCTGCAGGGAGAAAGGCTGGATGGTTCAGATCAACTGGTTCGTTCACCTTGTGCTCGGGATCAAGCAGGGTGTAGAGAAACGGTCCACTTAGGACTCAGAATGAGTTAGGAACGGATGAGGCTTCAAAGATTTTTCTCAAGGTGTTTTTTTATTTGTTTACAAATGTCGTACAGCAGGGTTCCTTATGGGTCTGAGAAGTTCAAGAGCGCCTGAAAACACACACTTTGTGTTTTCATCTTAAATGTAACACGGCTGAAGACAATCCCATCAGAACTAAGCGAGGGATGAAAAAAGAGAGGAATGAAATCTGTATGTTTGCAGACTCAACATGAA
This sequence comes from Ostorhinchus rueppellii, assembly GCA_030068375.1. Taxonomy (NCBI): domain Eukaryota; kingdom Metazoa; phylum Chordata; class Actinopteri; order Kurtiformes; family Apogonidae; genus Ostorhinchus; species Ostorhinchus rueppellii. The sequence continues at coordinate 3,241 of JAQQZY010048864.1, read as the reverse complement.
ACCATGCACAGAAACTGCACTCACCCACATAAACTGTATAGTCTGTATTTATTTTAATGTCCCGTTGTGGGTTTTTGGAAAACATAGCTTGAATAAGTCTTCTCTAAGTAAAGACTTGTTCCATTTCCTCTTCTCTCAGGCTTGTTAAAGTCAGACTAGTTCCGCTTTCTAGTTGTTCTCCTCAGAGTCATTTCCTGCTCAGGAAACACATTTTTGACGTTTCCTTTATATTAATTGGGTTTTATATTTTATTTAAAAAAATGTTTATCCTGCTGAAGTGGAGTAGCATTAACCCTCGATGTGAAGAGGTTGAAATTGATTGAACATTTAAGGCAGTCTGAAATACTGTATTTACATTTAACCATATTTAATATATAAAACTGGTGAATATAAAACAGAATACAAATAAAAAAGCCACACATAATAAAGTGTTAAAAAAATTGGGAATGTAATTATCCCTTTATAACGTCTGAAAATACACACTGCTCATCCGTAGTGACTGGGTTAATTCTAAAACCTATTTGCCTGTTGTTGACATTCAGCACATGCTGGCCAGTGCTTTTGTCACTAACCTCAGTGAGAGGAAAAACATCACTTAATTTTAACATCTTTATGCAAAATGATTGTCTTAAACTGTTCTTTTGCTACTAAATATTTATAGCCTTGTAAATTAGAGGTTTTATGAGATTAAAACACACAGCTGGATGCGTTATATTATATTATGGTTTTACAACTGTGGAGTGATGTCTCCAACTTAAATAATGTTGGAGGTGTTTTGAACATTTACAGTTGATAAGTTGTGGTGTTATGTGTGTCATACTTTGTACAGTACAGTGCAAAAGATTTAGATCACAAATAGGATCGTTGTTTTATCGAAAGTATAATGATTTATTTTTATGTATGTACATAGTACTCTCTCTGTAACAAGATACAACTGAAATGTAGAACGGCATTAAAAACGAGAATTTTAGAAAAAAGAAAACTGAAGTATCTATAATCTAGTGAGACCTTCCTCTGGATTTAACTTGAACTCTTCTGCACAGACAATATGAGAATTACTGAACTAATCTCCCAGTATTTTACACCAGGTTTCATTCACCGCATGTCCAGTGTTTCTTAATGTTTGGACTAGTTTTGACATGGGACAGATTCAACTAAATATTAATACTGACCATGTACATAGTGAAGGGTGGCCTAAGACTTCTGCACAGTACTGTATGTATGTACCAAGTTCCACCAATGTACCAAGTTAAAATCAGTATATTTTTTTTTTTAAATTTAATTCTCTTCTTTTACATTTTCCTTCAAATATATAACATGTAATACTGTAAATATTCTGTGCTTGTCAGTGCCTTTAAAGCTTTTCTCAAGCTGGAGAAAAAACTCTGGAAGTGTAAAAATGACTGGAACATGTTCACCGTCTGTTGTGATCATTAAAATTATGTTCTATAAAGGTATTGTGTGGTTCCTCTGCTGAAATGCTGTCAGCTGTAGGGAAAAAAAGCATGCATTTATGACACTTCTGGCAATATTTCTAATGTAAAAATGTAAAAGTAGCACAATACTAGTAGCAGTTAAAATTCTATGGCATATCATACGTTATTAACATTTTTACTGAACCATATCTAAAAAATAAATGATCATCTGTGATACTTGACTTGACCATTAGGTGGAGCAATTCTGCAGGGCTTCTCTACAGCTACAGGTTTACAGTCACTCATCCTACGCCCCCTTTTCTCCTCTTTCCTTCACCTTTACACACACACACACACACACACACTCCCCTTTTCCCCACATGTGTTTTACTCTTTCCATTAAGATTTCAACAGAGCAATCTGAGTGGGTGTGAGTGTGCTGCAACCTTTTATGGCAGTAAAATGTTTTGATATGTAGGGCTGAGAGTCTAAATGGATTACTCAGATGTGTATGTTCATGCCTCAAAGTCGTCTTTCTTTTGTGCGCTGTGTTAATTGTAGCTTTTTAACAAGCTTTTGAATTGTATTTAAGGCTTTTCTTAGAACTGATGAAAGACCTCGCTGAATAGAACATAATGTGGATGGATCTGTGAGCCATCCTTCCTGTCTTTTACCATCTCTCCTACTCCAACGATGCATTTTTCACAATTTTATGTTAAAAAAAAAAAAAAACTTAAAAAAATAATCCTCTAAAACAATATGTTAGAGGATATTCTTTCCAACCTACACATAAAATTGATTTTCCAAAGTTTTCCTGTACTCATGGCCTTGGAATAGCAGCTTTTCCTGAATAGCTCCAGCTCTGACAGGTGTGGGAGGAAACTGGGGTAAATTGGAGCGTTGAGAATCGATTTGCTCTCATTCTCTATTACCACTAGTTCCTCTCCAGGAAGACATGAACCAGATCAGACGACGGGGGAAATCACTCCTGCCTTTGTGTGTGTTCTTGTACTTTTGTCTTTGCGGAAAGGAATTTTAATTTTAGAAATTCAGGATGAGGACATTTGGCCTGTCCTCACTTCTACCAGGGGTTATTTTAGGGTCAGGCTCTACATTTAGTAGGTTAATCAGACAGTTCAGGAGTTTAGCAGCATGTTTTTCAGATGAGGGCTCTTACAAATATGATTTGTGTGTGTTTGCACTTCTATGCAAATGTAAGTGATTATATATGTGCATGTATATGATCATGATATGTGGGTGTGATGTACTTCAATCTATTTATGGCAGCTGGTTTTAAATGGCTTCAAGAATATAAAAGCAGATTTAATGCTTTTCTCTGTTTCTGCATAAACCGAATGTGGCATCTGTTGGAAATGTCTTCATTCATGTATTTACTCGGTGTTAAATGTTAGCACCGGGCTCACACCACTGCATTGTGAAACACGAGTGAGATGACAGATGAGACTAATCCATTCCTTCTGGTGTTCCATGTGTTGATATTTCTATCTTTCATCTCGATTTTCCTCGAAGTGAGCATCACAACGTAGCTCCACTTATCAAATCAGAGGCCAAGGTACCAAGAAGAGCATCAAGACCCTGGAATTTGATTACATGCAATAATTGATCTTAACGAGCATCATCCATCATTCCTTCATTTATCGTAAGAAAAGGCAATATGGTTTATTTCTGTTCAGCTCAGACATGAACCGACTGTTCAGATAAAAATGACAACACTCCCACTCACCCTGGACACTGGCGACTTGTCCAGGGTGTACCCCGCCTTCGCCCTTAAGTAGCTGGGATAGGCTCCATGCGACCCCCGTGAC
>JAQQZY010048828.1:0-10515 GCA_030068375.1 Ostorhinchus rueppellii | reverse complement strand
TTCATAAACATGATGGAATGTTGTTATAACTAAACATTTGTGAAATTTGACAGAAAATAAATCATAAAAAAGACTAAACCCATGAGTGCATCTGTGTATCCCATAATAATAGATCCAGATGGTTCAAGTTTTATTCTGATAAAACTGTGACAGTTAGTGTCTGTTTCCAACAAAACCCAACAAATCCAAGCTGTTTGTTTTGTTAAAACAGTCATTAGATTCTTTAACCTGTTTGACACTAAAAATATTCAGTGATTTTCAACGTTTCAAACATTAATAGTTTGAATTTTTCTTGCAAAAGTTTTTTTTTTTTTTTTACCAGGTTGTAACTTTTAAAAGATGAGACTAAAGAATGTAAGACCAACATATGTGGACCAGTGTGGACCACATGAGTCCAGTCCAGGACCAGAACCCTGCTCTTCTCTCCAGGTCTTTGTAATGTGGCCACTGGTGTCCATCCAGACCCATGTGGTTCTGTCAGGTCTGGGTCTGGGTCTGGATGCAGTGCAGTCTGAGGGTTCTGCACTTTGTGTTTGTTCTATGTTTTTTTTTATTGTGAATAAACATTTATTTACACACGATATGAAGGTGAAATATGTTCCTTCTGTCGACCATGAATTACAGGTGAATCTACTGTTTAATGTCACTGTTCATATCACCGGGGGATGATGACGCCCTGAACCTTCGCGGTGCTCATGGGACGGTAGGTGAAGCTCAGGACTTAAACGTCCTAGACTGTGTCTGTTTCACACCCTCTGTTCTTTGTTCTGATCTGGTGCTGTGACCTCGGCCGTAAAGAGGCTGAAGCAGCAGCAGAGTCAGCGCTTTTCCACCCCCCCCCCCCCCAGTACGATGGTGGCGGCTCCGAGGACGTCTGTTTTGTGTGTAAGGTCATGTGGTCTTTTGGCTGCGTACAGTAAGTCAGCACCGACAGCATGATGGTCCGATGGAAGCAGCTGTTCATGGGCCTTTTCAGCAGATGGTGTCAGAGGAACCCGGGTCCGAGGGTTTGGACTCTGGTGGGCTTATCTTCAACAGACCAGACCAGGTTTAGACCAGGTTTAATCCACTTCTACTGCATTTGGAAAATGAAGCTTTTAATGGATGGTTTTATCATGAAAAAATAAAAGAATGAAAATTTAACATCATCGACTAAACAGAAGAGCAAACGGAAGAGAAGTCCTGAAGCAGGGACGTTTGAAGTGGATCAGAACCAGGAGAGTAAGAACAGAGTGGATAATCCCCTGTCCTGGTCCTGGACCCGGATTGGCCCAGGTGTGATGGTTCTACACAAGACAGAACCAGGACGGGCTGGATCTGAGGGACAGACACAGGACAAAGGTCGTCCCACAGGACTGAGGACATCAGTGGTTTGTTCTAAGTTAAAGCAGGGGTGTCAAACTCATGTTAGTTCAGGGGCCACATTCAGCTAAATTTGATCTGAAGTGGGCCGCACTGGTCAAATTCTAACATAAGAATATATAAATAATGTCACCTCCAACCTTTTCTCTATGTTTTAGAGTGAAAAAAGTAAAATGACATCATGAAAATGTTTACATCTAGAAAGTATCCTTTCAAACAATGTGAATAACATGAAAAAACTGAACAAATAAGTGTAATTTTAACAATATTCTGTCTCAGTTTAACATTTACACATGTACATTATAACTTATAGATCACTGTCGATCTATAAATTGTCATATCTCTGCTCTGTCTGTTCTGGCCCTTTAAGTCTCTGTCTGTTTTCTCCACTCTCAACCCTGACCTAATACTCTGACCTGATTAATCATTTGATGCACCTGGTGAGCTCTTCTCTGGCTCATCAGGTGCCACACTATATAACCCTGTCTCAGTCTGTCCCTTGTTGCCAGGTAATCAAGTCTAGCTCTGTTACCCTGCGTTATCGCCTGTATTCCTGAGTCCTGTTCATTGTGACCTGATCTGTTTTGACCCCTGCCTGCCAGTCTCCGCGCCTGTCTGACTAAGTCTCCAGCCTGATCCCTGTGTGTACCGACCGCCTTCGTATGACCACCGAGTTCTGCTCCAGCCCCGTGTACCGACCTGTGTTACGTCCCTTGTCCATGATCCAGCCTGACCCCGGCATAACCCCAGCAACCGACCCCGGACTGACCCCGACCACGCCTCAGTCTCACCCTCTAGATTTGGACGCCCAAGGACCTCTGGCTAAAGACCCCGGACCGACCCTGACCTTGCCCCTTGGACACCAATGTCCCGGACTCCGGGTTCTGCACCTGGAAGTGCAGAACTGAAGCTTTGTGCTTGGGACTGTGCATTATCACTTTAGTGATCCTCTGTATTTATAGTCCTCTAGTGGAGGTCAATAAATTCTGTTTAACTATAAACTCTGAGCGTTTCCTGCGTGTGGGTTCTAGTCTGGTCCTTGTCATAAATACACAAAACATTTAATAACAGGCAGAATCTTGGTAAAATTGTGCTTACTTCTCTTAAGACATTTCATGTTCTTTATATTTGTTCAGGTTATTCAATTTTTTTTTTTGCAAAATTGTGCTTTGTTTTAGTGTAAATACATGAAAATGTTTACATTTCTGAAGAGAAAAACTTGAGTTGTCATTATTTATATGCTTTTCTGTTTACTGGTCCTGCCCACCTGAGATTGAATTGGTCTGAATGTGGAACCTGAACTAAAATGATTGTTAATATCTGATCTTAATTTTTGCATTTCACAAATTTATCCCAGGGACCGAACTGGACCCTTTGGTGGGCCGGATTTGGCCCCAGGGCCGCATGTTTGACACCTGTGAGTTTTTGTATTTGCTGTGGTTTAAACTCTGGTAGAAGTTTTATATTTACTAGAGGAGGTTCAGGTCAGAGTTAAACACTGTTTTATCGACTTTACAACAATAGACAAAGGAAAGAAAAAAGGCCCAATGTTTCCAAAAGATGAACATGAGGGAGGACGATGTCTGAGAGCAGATGTCTGCCTCTGTGTGTCTCTCTCTTCCCCCCCACCCCCCCCTGTCTTCCTCAGTTTCTAATGTGGCGGCTGCTTTTACTCTGCAGTTATAGAAATTATTCCAAACGCCATCATCCGTCCTGTAAATTGCTGCTCTGCGTTCTGCGTTTGCTCTTCCAACCTTTCATGGCTGAAAACGCGGCTGATTAAGGACGGGCTGCCGTTCTTTCCTGATGATTCATGCAGCGAGCGTCGGCCTCAGATCCAGCGTTTGAAGGATGAAGTGTTGATGCGGCGGTGGCGGTGGCACAGGGCGGCGGGCCGAGCGTTGGCGTCGTCGGTCAGCGTCGGCGTGGATTGTGCTGACTGTGTTTGTGGATCCAGACCTGAGAACGGAGCAGACGTCCAAATGTAAAGTCAGTCTGACCTGGAGGGAAAAGCACCATCAGAACGGAGTCTTATCATAAAGCCCACAACTGAATTATTCATGTGCGGCAATTATATTCTATCTCTTATTTGATTCACAGTGGAATGTGGGCGTGAAAACAGTTCTTTGAAGTTTGGAAGTGTTGGCCGTCGGCTTCGGAAACGCCTGAACAAAAACATTTTGTGCATTAGTTGTGGATGCTGCTGTAAGGGCTTTGATTAGCGATGACAGCGCTCATTGTCTTCGGTATCGCAGTCATTAAAGAAAAAATACAACAATCTGCAGCGACGGCACCGACACATTTAGGGTTTGTACTCTGCCGTTGTGAAAAAAGTGATGCGTAGTCATTTGATTCCATTTACACTCAAGTAAATAATTCAATCATAACCATCACAGAGACATAAATAGTGTATAGTGTTGTTTTTAATGGAGCTGCAGCGTAGATGAAGAAAGACGAAAAGGATGAGAGAAGTCGCACCAAAATTGATGGAACCAAGATGGAAAAGATGTAAGGCAATGAGAACAACGTACAAGGTAAAAATGATGGAAAGATGGAAAAGAAAACAGGTAAAAAAAAGAGAAAAATGACATAAAGACGTAAAAAAAACAAAAAAACCCAAAAGTTAAGAAAACACGATAAAAAATGATGTAAAGATGTAAAAAAAAAAGGGGGGGGGGGGATTAAAAATTATGTGGATGTAAAAAAACAAAAGTTAAAAAAACAAGACGGACAGAAACCTGCAGGCCCGTTCAGACCATCCTCTGGTCCTGGTTCTAATCTCATGTTATCGTGTTCAGAGATTACGCCGTCCACATCTGCCCTGAGGGACGCCGTTTACACACCACATACCCATCACGAACATCCTGTTGTTATCGATGAAAGCAGGTGTTCAACATACGGCCTGTGGACCAGAACCGGCTGCCAAAGGGTCCGATCCGGCCCCGCACGTGTTCACACAGAACATACGAACAATAAATGACGTTGAAATCAGGTTCGTTCAGGTTCCACATTCAGACGAAAATGATCTGAAGTGGATCAGAACCTGGAGAATCCGAACAGAATCAGCTCTAAGTCCAACTGTCAGAGGCGCTGTTGGTTCTGGAGGACTGTGGCCCATAGTTTGACACTTTATTACCTGATACTAGTGGTGTTTCTGCACAAATTGTGTATTTGGAATATCATGGTCATCAAAGGTCAACAGAATGAGTTCCAAATGAAAGGTCATGTACGAGCTGTGGTCAGTGGGTGATAGTGTTCGTCCACAGCTGCATCATTTCACAGAAGACATTAGTGAATTTACAGACGTCACAAACTTTCAGCTGTTCAAACTCAGAAAGCAGAACTCCAACAACACTGCTTCCTACTTTTCCAGCTGAACGTTGTGGTAGAAGTCCTGCTCTTCTGTCTTTAACAGTTCTGAACTTATATGTGAATGAAAATGACAAAAAAGTGCCATAAATAGTGATATTTTCTGCCATAACTGAACCAGGAAATGATACAGAAAAACAAAAAACAAAGTCATGTTCTACATTTTACACTTTATAAGCTGCTACTGGTGGTTTTACTCTGAAACTGACAGTTATGGGTGAAAATGGAGGATCTTCATGACCTTGAGTTTGACCTTTTAAGGTCAGTGAACCTGGAACCAAATGAAAGGTCAGAACTGACGTCCTATAAGTCGATGATACAGAGTTAGTCCATATCTGAGTTCGACTGATAGGAGCTGTTTTCTGAATATGCAAATGAGGCACCTGGTTCCAACTCTATATCTGAACTGTACTTTGGCCGACATCTCAGCTGAACTTTGGCCTTTTCTCAGCTGTGCTTTGGCCTATATTGTTGCTGTACTTTGGCCTATATCGCCACTGTACTTTGGCCCATATCTCCGCTGTACTTTGGCCTATATCGCCACTGTACTTTGGCCTATATCGCAGCTGTACTTTGGCCTATATCGCCACTGTACTTTGGCCTATATTGCCGCTGTACTTTGGCCTATATCGCCGCTGTACTTTGGCCTATATCGCCACTGTACTTTGGCCTATATTGCCGCTGTACTTTGGCCTATATCGCCACTGTACTTTGGCCTATATCTCCGCTGTACTTTGGCCTATATCTCCGCTGTACTTTGGCCTATATCTCCGCTGTACTTTGGCCTATATCGCCGCTGAACTTTGGCCCATATCTCCGCTGTACTTTGTCCCATATCTCCGCTGTACTTTGGCCTGTATCTCAGTTGAACTGAAAAAAACCCCAGATTTAATCTGGACACAGACACTGTGTGGACACAGATTCCATCAGGACCTCTTTAGTCCATGTGGATCACTTCAGGACCTTTGTAGTCCATGTGGATCACTTCAGGGTCACATTCAGTTCAGACTCAAACTAATAGAAGTCGTATTTAATGTGAATATGAACGAACACCAACATCAGATTTGACCCAACAAACCCAATAGTGCATTTGAGCTGCTGTGGGCGGAGCCTTTGTGTTTCTGTAGTCCAGCACCGTGGACTGGAATGAGAACAGGCTGCAGAACCCAGTGTGTGTGCTGATCTCATCGATTACTGTTGGGTGGTGCTAGTGGGGGGGTTGGGGCAGGTTTGTGGGGGGAGTTTTCCAATTGCTGAAAAGTCCCCAAACAACCTCCTCAAATCACATCTAATAACAGTCCACTTGTATCGATCTGCTGTATGTGGAGGTTTTGTCACTGTGTTTCACATTAGTGTGTGTGTGTGTGTGTGTGTGTGTGTGTACCACAAACACCCCCAGAGAAACACAACCAAGGAGGGGGGGCACACCCGGCCTTCCAAGAGGACAAAACAGGGACGAGATAAGGACAAGATGGGAACGAGTCATGGGTTATGTCTGGTCACAACACTGGGTGGATTGGTTTGGTTAACCCTTTATCAGGCAAGTGACTATATTTGGTCATTTCTACACACATTGCACGACAGTAACAGTAAGAGTACAGTTCCAGTGAGGACAGTGAGTCCACTCTCTGAGGTCCAATGTGGTCTACAGGGTCTGTAAGGTCCACCTGCAGGAATAGTGAGTGGACCTGCTGGAAGTACTGGTACTACTGTAATGAAGTACTGGTACTACTGTAATGAAGTACTGGTACTAATGTAATGAATGTTGTTTGAAAGGATCTTGTGGATGTGGACAGGGGTCTGGATCAGCACACATGAGGGTCTAATGGGACCAAATACAGGTTCCTTTCACATTACATACATTTGTCTTGTATTTATTTATTTTTTGCCACTTATGGGTAAGGAACCAAATCTGGAAGCTTCATCCTCCATCCTCATCCTTCTTCATCATTGTTTTTCTCCATGACAGTACTAATTCCAGCAGACGGACCCAGTGTTCTGTCCACTAACACACTTTGGACTTTCCGGTGTTTGTATGAGTGAACAGGTTCATTCTGTTCCAGTAAAAGCCTGTGCAGCAGCAGCAGCTCTTTATCTATTACAGTGATGTTTATTTGCACAAATGTATTGAATGCCCCCCCCCCCATGTCTGCCTGTGTAATAAATGTAAATGCACATGTGCATTTGTACTGCTCACAACACGTCCTCCGACATAAACAACACACTGCAGTGCTCAGATCAGTCAGTGCAGAAAACCAGCAGCACACCAACCCAAACACACACCACGGTCACAGGGACACGATAAGGACGCCTCCAGGCTCTACCAATGGTATCGTGTTTATAAACGGGGCGGGACCCCCACCTACAGAACCCATGTAGGCACCGATGTATAACAGAGGCACATACCCCCCCCAGCATACTGATAGAGGTCTGTCGTGTAATATTGTATTTTCGGGGGGGGGGGCTTTACCTACAGAACTATAAAACCCACCATGTCCTCCACATACAGGTCTGTCATGTTCCTTTGAGAATAACAGGGGGGGGGGGGGGGTCTGCTGCATGTCCTTGGTACTAAGACCCAGTGAGTCTGTGATTTGTCATGACCCCCCCAAGTTAAGAACCACCGATCACAAACTCGCATGTTTGAACACATGGACAGGGGCTGAAAGTTCTCTGACTTTATCTTATGAAGTTTCATTTTGAACATATACCGTGGTTTTTCATAATAGATATGATTAAAATTATTCATGTCTGTTTTTTTTTTTACTTTAACACAGTTTTAATCGTTTATTCCATAAAATAACAATAATTAATGCACAGATATTGAAAGTCAAATTCTTCCTGAAAAAAGGTGCAAAAGTATTGTTTAAAAAAGAAACTTTCTGACTCATTTATTTCAAAAACCACATAAATAAACCTGTTGTAAAGGTCGTATTGAAAGGGTTAGCTGGTGTTGGTTCAATCCTCTGCTCATAATCCGTCTTTGGAGGACTCTGTTCTATTCTGACATCTGACTGTTGTATCGTTGGAGAACCCTATCAGTTTATTCAGCGTCTCCACTGAAGGAGCTAAAGCCAAACAGTCATTAACCATTTCTAATCTTTAAACCGTGCCCAGATATATTCCCCGTCTTCCCATCAGCTTTAGCGCCGCCGTATGAAAGTTAATAACCGGAAAGTCATTGCTGGGATCCACTGATATGTTTATGGTGATAAGGAGCTATTAGGTCTGTGTGTGGGGGGGGGGGGGGTAAATGAGGTGACGGGTCTAAGCCGCTTTGTTCCGAGGTGACGGTGCGTCCATCCCATAATGGAAACTCCAGTAATATGTGTGAGCTCCAGAGGAGGCCCATGCATCTGTAATGTGTTCCCTGAGATGCCAGAGCCGTTCCCCACGTGCACATCCCATCTGGTCCCTGTCGGCGGATAACAGACCGTTTTACATCTCACTTTCTAATCCCTGGGCCCCGGTTCCGGCGCCGGCCCAGTAATCATCCACACACGTTCCTCTAAACAAACTCTTAATCTTCTCGTACCCAAAACTTCAGGAAATCTAATGGGCTCATTTTGTGTGCGTGCCCAGCTGTTTCACTCCGGCTCATGGTGACCTGAATCCAGCGCCGGCCTGGCCCGCGCTCCAATTAGCATTCAGCGCCGGCATTTGTATTCATTATTACATGCTGTCGTTTGCAATTACTGCCATGACTGCTAATTAATCCTGAAGTGAAAACTGACACGTTGTTGTTGTTGTTTACTCATGCTTTGCACCAGCGCCTCCTTCAGTCGATGTTCCCTGTTCATATTCACTCACATTCTGCGTTTTCTGCTTTTCTACCTGCCTTTGTTTTACACCGGTGTGATGTACACCGCTGCTGTCAGCTGTTCAACCGCCCCATGGTGGGATGAATAAAGACTGGACTGGACTGGAGTACTCCTTTTACCTTATCTTATCCTAACTTATCTTATCTTATCTTATCTTATCTTATCTTATCTTATCTTATCTTATCTTATCTTATCTTATCTTATCTTATCTTACCTTATCTTATTTTATCTTTTCTTATCCTAAATTACCTTATCTTACCTTAACTTACCTTATCTTACCTTATCTTAACTTACCTTATTCAAACTTACCTTACCTTACCTTGTCTTATCGTATCTTACCGTATCTAATTTTATCTTTTCTTAACTTACTTTATCTTACCTTGTTACTGCTCTGTTGTTTCTGAAAATAACTGACTTAAATAATAAAGTATTTTCTATTTTCTTATAAACTTTACCCTAATTCCATCCTGGGTTTGAACAATTTAAGAATAAAAACAGAAATGTCACAAAACCCTTAAAGGTCATGAAAATGAATTGAGATTCAGCAATTCAATGATGCATCCACCTTAATTATTGAAACGTATTGATATCAGTTTGGTCAGTTTTTGATTTAATAACCTTCACTTTAATCTGAGCTTTAATGAACATCTACAGGATCAGTGAATTAAATATAGAAAATACAAGATTTACCCTGAAGAAATGCAAAATACAGAGGACAATATCAGAGTAAATGGTGATATGTCACTTTTGAAAGGTTAAATATAGAGAAAAATCAATTTGGGAACTGATATAAAAGTAGTTTGGGGTCTTTATGAGTTAAAATATGAAGTAAAAGCATCTAATGGTTGGGTTTGACCTCAAAAAGTCGTAAAAACAGAAGTCAGTGTTTAATGTTCAGCCATTAAATGTGACCTCTCCTTTCTGTTTCCCATCATGCATTTGGTGTTTTCTACTTCCATGTGTCATTCATCCATGAACACCTTCCCAAACCCAAGCGTGTCCTTCAGCGCCATCCACAGGTGCTCGACCTTCTGGTTCGTTGACGACCCGGTCGACCTCCGCCTCCACCGCCGTCCTCGTTCGTGTCATTGTGTTTCGTTCCCAGCTTTTCTCCAGCGTTTACCTCAATATCCACAGCCTGTGATTTACTGAAATGGCTCCATTGATCCACTGCCACAGGACTGTCAGACGCATGCAGCTCAGGTTCCACATTCAGCCCAATAGGATCTGAAGTGGATCAGAACCAGTGCAAAACCCACAGAATCAGCTCCACACAATGACACATCCAAACTGAATCTGAAAACTGTTCAATTACACGTGGAAAAGTTTACATCGACAAACTGTTCTTTAAAGATACGCTTTGTTTTCTTCAGTTTGTTCATTTTCTTGCCTGGTCCAACTAAAGCTACATGTGTTTGGACAAACACAATAATAACACAAACAGCTCATAGACGTTGAATTTAACAGCTCATATCTTTCCATTTAATATGTGTCCTTGTCGGCCCTTTCAGAACCACAGGATCACCGGTGCATGTGTATTTCAAATGTGTGTGTTCATCAGTCATTGTCCAGTCTGGTCTGGTTGATCAGCTGACTTAGATGCTATTTTGCTCGCGCTAAATGTCCAGACAGCTGAGTGTGCGTCGTTCTTTTAAAAGTCCAGTAAATGTGATGGCATTGATAAAGGCAGTGAAAACAGAGGGACTGCTGCGGTGGAGGATGAAGGACAAATAACAGTGAAAAGGATTATCAGCAGCAGGAAGTACAGTTACTGCATCAGTCACATGGTTTGAACATTAAATATGACTAAATATGTCTCAGTAAAAATTACATTTGAAATGACTGATAATAATGTGATAGGATGAAATTTATATGACCCTGACTGTAAAAATGTTTATGTAACCTATGCTCAGTTCGGGGGCCCGGGGAGGGGGGGGGGGGGGGGGGGTTAGGGGCCACCCCC
>JAQQZY010048808.1:0-25331 GCA_030068375.1 Ostorhinchus rueppellii | reverse complement strand
AGCAGCTGGGATAGGCTCCATGCGACCCCCGTGACCCTAATGAGGATTAAGCGGGTATAGAAGATGAATGAAAGATGAATGAACTTATATGATTGAAACTGTTCTTATTTAAAGATACTGTGATGATAATATAATGATGATAATTATGTCACAAAAGGAAGAAAAAAATCTGTATATGAAATAGAAACAAAATAAGCAAAGTATCAGTGGTGTCAGCATTGGCTGTGTTTAAATTTGTACTTAAATCTTTTCACTCTCAGGTTTCGTTGTCGATGTCACTTGGGATTCCCACCCGGAAGAGGAAACCTCTTACTGAGGCTGAGCTGGAGCTCAGACGCCAGCGGAGGGAGGAAGCTGCAGCGAAGAGAGCCAAACTTCAAGAGGACATGAAGAAGAAACAGCAGGAGCAGAAATATAAGAAAAAGTACAGATTTGTCTGACACGTATGTTTTCTTTTTCAGACCATGTTTGACACAGTTATTAATCAGTTTGTATTTGTCACAGAATGGCATGGTGGGAGTCATGCGGGTACAGATCACTGTGCTTACAGTCTGGAGACAGTGAGGAAGAGGATGAAGAGGAGGATGAGAGCAGTGTATGCTCCATAGACTCCGACAGCACAGATATCCACTACGTTCTGGGGGATGTGACTCATCCTCATGCTGCTCAAGGAAATGCGATCATTGTCCACTGTGTTGGTATGGACTCTAAACCAAATTGCCTTTTGTGCAGCATTTTCTTGAAACAGGAAGACACATTTAAAAGGTTTATTTTATAACAATGTTCTTTTACGTAGATGACTCAGGCCGGTGGGGCAGAGGAGGCCTGTTTACTGCTCTGGAGGTGAGGTCAGATGAACCCAGGAAGAAGTATGAGTTGGCTGGTAAAATGAAAGGTAAGGTTGGTTATGATTACAAGCATTTTTAGTACTAATTCTTTGAGACATTATTGTAGTTGGACCCATAACTTACTGTTTTAAAGTGCTCATTACTGGTTTCAGACTTGGACCTTGGAAACGTGCTGCTTTTCCCCATCGATGACAAACAGTCCAGATTGGACGGCCAGGATCAGGTTGGCTCCATCTACATTCAGAGAAACTAACTCTGCATCCCGGAAATACACAATTAATTCACAATGCGTGCTTTTTCGTAGTATTGATCAAAAGCGTGTCATACCGATCTTGAGTTAACGTGTGGTGACAGAACTGAAAACCCATATCAGAATGTTGGTGAGATTATATTTAAAAGTGTTTCCATCTGCTTCCCCTTGCCTCAGTTGGCCCTCATAGTGGCACAGCAGAGAGATAAAGCAAACAATTTATCTGGGATCTTTCTGACTGCGTTGGATGAAGGGCTAAAGAAGATTTATGCTGCGGCCACAAGACATAAGGGTATTGACATGCACCTCAATCACATTTACCATCTGCTTTTGTCATTGCTTTGACACTATCTGAATCGATAGGCATGTTTTGCAAACTAACTATGAACTCAAAATAAAACTCGTGCAAAAGCTTGTACAGTAAACATTGTGTTTTTGCATCAGTGCTGTACATACAAATCATGATTTACATAAGCCCCAGTTACACACTCAAAAGCACTTGTCGTCTTTGGTATTTTTCTGTGAGCAGAACAGTTTGCAATAAAGTATATACACATGCACACAGGTATCAAAATGCGTAAAGTATAGAATATATAAACATAGCACACTTACTGCAAGTAATCAGTTTGTTGTTGTTTTTTAAAGTTGTGAGAACAAAACCCTCTGTGATAGAATAAAAGATCAGCAAAACCTAGGCTATATCTGCTCATCAGTGTTCATCCACGTGCATTCAGTGTCACAGCTTTACTCGAGGTTTGTTATTAAGTGTGAAGCAGAGAACATGACTTACGTTTGAGGTGAAGAAATGCACCGGCTGCAAGTGTTAATGGTTTGAGTTTCAGTGTGGTTAGTGTTTAAGTATTCATGAAAACTGTAAGTCGTGATGAAGCCGTTTTTATTCATGTAAGTTAAGCATTTAAGAAGGATTTATGTAAAATAATGTAAAAACGGGTTCAAGGCTTTTTATATGAAGCCAGCTCTTAAATGATCAGTTCACATTTTGTTTATTATGAATTCTTTGTATTGGTGGAAACATAGGAGAGCCATGGAGCTCCTTAAAATACAAGTCTGATAATTGTTAGACTTGACTGACAAGATATGCAGGATGCGCTGTGTGTTGTGTAGGTGGTGTCACATGTGCAAAACAAATTCTTGTGATCACATTTATTGCAGAACAACACGTGAGCAGTGTCTGATTTACCTCAAGTTTGAGGTTTGGAAAATTACAGATTTGTGCCTCGTGGTCACCTGACATATAACGTTTATATTTGAGGTGAAAGCAAATTTTTCATGCAAACCTCTTTGACAGTTGACCTATCTTCAATTCAGCCTGAGTGTAAACATAGGAAATGCAGGAGGTTATAGATATCCTTCTGTTGTTCTTGTGCTTCATATTTGCATTTTCATCTTTTATCTTTTTTTTTTCTCTCCCACAAAGCAAGTGTTCATCTCCCACGCATCGGCCACTCCACCAAAGGTTTCAACTGGTACGGCACAGAGAGACTCATCAGGAAACATCTGGCTTCCAAAGGCGTCCCCACCTTCATGTATCCTCATCATTTCTCAACATACAAACAAATCTACTATGTGGTATTTCTAAGAATCTTTCTCTCTGAACTAAAGATGTAGTTGTTTACCATCCTTGAACCAAACGACAGATACTATCACAGCAGGACTACCAGGAAGGCAGCTCTGCCTCAGATGTCCCCTCCTGCCACCTCAGCGTCAACATCCCCCCCTGAACCACAGAACAGAGAGAGGCTGAGTGATGCAGAAGAAGCAGAAACCCCCGGACCCTCAACGTTTCCCCAGAGCCACAGAGCTGCCCCAGAGCTGCCTAACTTCATGAAGGGAGTCCACGTGTTCTTCTACAACCTGCCTGCATCAGACAGGAAGAAGCTGGCGCGCTACCTCATCACATATCCTTTAATTCTTACAATTAGCATCTGTAGGTCATGTGACTCTCTAATCACACATACAGTTAGAACGACAGGCCTGTCTCTTACAAATAAAAAAATCATTTTCTCTCAGTTCTTTTTGGAGCCACAAAGAGTAGGCGATCATTCACAAGGTCAAAATCATACACGTTTTACAATAAAATTAACCCATAAAGACCCAAACAGCCATCACCTCCCAAAATCATCTACTGATCTGAACTGTTTAATACCTGTTGATCCACTAATCTTATCAATACATGTCAGTAATTGGTGTAAAATACAATTATTCATCTTTTCATGGTGATCAGATATGGCCCATCTGGGCATTCAGAGACTCCATAGTTACCATGGAAACACCGTCATCTTCTACAACATTGAGTCACCAGTAAAACCCATAGAGGTGGATCAGTGGCAGTGGATGAACACACTGGGTGAGAGATTGAATTTAAAAAAGTCAGTTTTTCTTCAGTTTTCTCTGTTTTTGATAAAATAACCCTCAACTTTTTTATGAGCTTGTATGAACATCTACACGATCAGTGAATTCAATATAGGAAAATAGAAAAAAAATAGAAAACACAGAGCATAATATTGTAAATAAATGATGATAAATCACTTAAGAAATGTTAAATAAAGAGAAAATTTCACTTGGGGACTGACATATAAGTAGCACTGGGTCTTTATGGGTTAAAGAAATCAGCGCTTGTACTGTATTGTTTACAAGCCTTTTACGGGATAGTTAACAATTGTACAATTTGGAATTTGATAAACAGATGCAAATATACAGACACTAAACCCAAGGGTATTTGACGTGATTGTTCCTGTTTCCTTCCATTAGGGCGGGATGAGGGATAAGAGCACAAAACATGAGCATGATCAACCATTACTTCTCTGCTTTGTGAGAATTTCATCACATTTCTTCTTCACTACAAACACCCATAACTCAATGATGAACTGATTACATTTTGGTGGCTAAAAGTCAAAGGGCGAACTCTGTAAAGTGACCTCACAAACATGAGATAAATGCATAAATGGATAAAGATCAAGCATCACACCTAATTTGTATTTCTGCTGACCAAAATATACTTTAACCAGATTAACTTGTAAGTATATTCCTAGATAAACTCTACATTTACACTTTGGTAACATACAGTACTGTTTCAGGTCACCACTAGGTTTTATGTTATGTTAAAGTTATAACGTATGATGATGAGGATACAGTTGGAATATATTCAGGAAAAATATGTAGGGAACAAATCCGAGTATATAGATTTAAAGCATTAATCTTCAGCTGTGCCATTCAACATGTCAGATGTTTCATGTTTTTAAGAGACTTTTTTTTTATGTCAAAAGAGATCACACCAAGTACTGACTTTTGCATTTAGAAGTCTGTATTTGTGTGTGTTGTGTACATATTTGTGCACATATCTGCTGTATTTTCTTGTTGCTTAATAAAGTAACTGGTAAATAAGTTTGCACACTATTTACAACCTGCAAAAACAACCAAATTAGCGCTGACTCAAGACTTTTGTGCTGTTATCTGTATTACTGTTTTGTGACATTTAATTGACCCAGCTCCTTAGCTTCAGTGCACTTATGATGGAGATGAGGAGGAGATCATGAGTTCAGAGGTCACCCACATAGTTGCAGAGGTGGAGAACAGCGTTCACACACAGGTTTGTATCATTCTGTGGTTCACCGAAACTCATCTGACCTACGGCTGTGCTTCCCCTGATATTCATCTCTCACTGACATTTTTTTTTTTTAAATATGGAAATCTAGATTAAGACTGCTTCAGATGTTCAAGCTGCTAGTTATCAAAGCAGAAGCAACATGAAAGAAAAAAAAAAGACTGCAGTTGTGATCATTTTTGTTTGCTGTGAAACAGGAGCTGCAGGATCTGGTGGACCAGTACCCTCAGGCCGTACCTGTCCACAAGGCCTGGATGGAGTCCTGCTTCTCCAAACAACAAAGAGTGGACACCATGCAGTTCCTTCACCTGCTCAGACAACGCTAATCTATTTTTACTGCATTTTATTTATGAACTTTATATCTTTTTAGGCTTGAATGAATCTGTCTGATTGTGGAAAAAAAAGACCAAAAAGGTCAGTTTATGGAAATGTTTGTGCTGCTTTATTGGGGGTTTGTGTTGACACATTAAGGGAATACACTTTACAGTCATGTAGTAACACAGTCAGGGTTTGTGTAATAAATTCATCGTGTCATAAAGCAACTGTGTATCGCGTGTCAGCCTCCTCTTACACGCACACACACAGACACACGGTGTGTTAAAGGTGGAGCATCTGCCGGGGCGGTGCTGATCTGCAACAAACTACAAGAACTAACTAACCCCCGTCGACTAAATTTTTCCATCTGTGCTGAAAAGACGACAAAAAGGACACTTCCACTGTTTTGCGAGACTAGAGGTCGTCGTGTGTTGTATTTTAACATTAAAGGCGCGGGGGGTTCACGGACCTGTAGGAGATTTAAGAACTTGACGCACGAACGGTGAGTTACGTAAAGTTATTAAATCAGACAACATAATTGTTTTGTGGGCGGCATTTTGAAGACTTGGTGTTTTAGGTAAATATTAGAGCTCATAAATGGTAGAAGGAAGTTAATTTAAAAGATTATTCAATTTCATTACTAAATAAAAATCTGAAAATGGGTTGCAAAATGGTAAATTACTGGATAGACTGGTGTAAATTGTCCAGATATTGACAGGAAGTTTCGTTTTTTTATGTCAAAGTGCATAACGTCTGCGAATAATAAAAAATCGGAGGTAGATGTGGGTCAAACAGTGGAAAGTGCAAACAGCAGCTTGTGTGTGCGACCACAGAGCCGCTTCTAATGAATGTGTATTTACATTTACAGGAACAAGCAGACGTGTGTTTGTAGATAAAACCACTTACAGTTAAAGCGACTTGAACACAACTAATTCCATGTCAAGTCTTACACTGGTGGAGGAAGTGTTTATTAAAGGGAACATTTACACATCCTTTTATTTCTAATTACTAAACTTCAAACAGCTCAGGCCTTTACATGTGTGTATTATCTTCTGGGCCATTTACTTCCAGTCACTGCTACTTATGATCGTTTATCAGACATGTAATTACTCAGAAATCCAGAGGCAAGTTTAATCTGCTGGAAGTTTTGTGGTTGCATTTTTCATCAGTCTTGTCTTTGCTGGTGATAAACATCATATTCTTATTCCCACATGTGTTGTGAGTTTCTCTCCATAGTATTAGCCACCAAACGTTTACAGAAAGTCCCCTGTGTGGGAGACACTGTCATGTACTACATGAGCATCATGCAAATGAAGAGGATACCAGAGAGAATGGAAATGGCTGAGCTCATGAAAAACAAAACTCTATCTATGAACTTCACTGAATCTTTACAGTGACACTTGTGGGTTTGGATAGTCTTTTAGATGCAGCTGAAACCAGACACACATGGATGTCCGGAGGAAAAGGCCCAGTGATGCTGCCCACTTCCATCTGTCCCACCTCTGCACCTTTTAGGTGAGTCCAGTCAGGTGTCAGCACATGAAAAGGCAGCACACTGCTGAACAGGAAGGTAGTGAGAAACAGCCACAGGAGATGAAATGATCATTAATGTGTGGAAGTTTGGGAATTACTGCAGTTTCATTTCAAGGTGTCACATGTTGTTTGTCTTGATCAAAATTGTTCTGTCTTAATGAAAAGACTTTATTCAGTACATTCAATATGTTCACAGTCACTCCAGTTATCGGGGTGGGTACCGAAACAACCAACATAACACCCCTGAGGAGGATGATGAAACCATGAGCACACAGGAGCCACATGCCAGTGTAGTCCACAAGCAGGACTTCAGCCCAAACCCTGGGGGCTACAGGTCCCTTCCAGACACCGTCACCTCTGCAGATGACTCTCTGTTCAGCAGACTGAGGTTAGACCCAGAGCAGGAGCACAAGTACACAGAGGCCGTCCTCCGCCGCCCTGGCCCAAGCTACGGCTCCTACCAGCCCCCTGTGTACGGCCAGCCCACCCCCTTCCCCAGCCAGGCCGATGGCCCCTGGCTCCATCCCAGCTATGCCAGCAGCTGGTCCCCCGGGTACCCCAACAGCCTCCCCTCCTGTCCTAGTCACAAAGATTTCTCCAGCTGCTCTGGGGAGAGCTGCCAGTCCAGGTACAAGTTCCTGTCCCTCCCCAGTGGACACAGCACCAGTATCAGCTTCCTGGAGCAGCCGCTGTCCCTGCGCTCCAACCCGCCCTCCGCTGACCTCTGTCACCACACTCTGTCTCCGTACTCGTGCCCACCGCAGGGGGCTCCCTGCTGCGCCCAGTGCCCCGCAGAGGCCTTCAACAGGGCACCCAACAAACCCCTCTGGCCTCAGTACCACCCAGGACCAGGGCCACAGTGTAAGTATGAGCCCAGACAAACAACACAAAAGCCTTGTTTCTGGGAAATTCATCTAAAAGGGAAAATATATTTTTTTTAAGTGTGTTTTTCATAAGAAAGTAACTTCATGTTGTCTGTGATATCCCTATTAATATTTGACTACATTTAATCATCAACCATGTATTTATTTATATTTAAAGGTATTTCACAAAAGCAGGGGAACAGGATTGTTTTCCATATTTTAAGGTTGAGACCAGTTGTGCAACTTTTCACTCTAAGAATATTTTGCTCATCTTAAGTGTTTCTATTTATGTTGCTTGTAATAAGCACAACTTTCCCAGATTTTTTCACATTTCCATTAGCGTCACTATGGTTTTCATAATGAAAAATGTAACCAGTTAAACCTGACCGAGCTCCTTGGTAGTTTCTGTTCTGACTGACACTAGATGATTCACTCATCATGGTGGATGTCAGCCACAAGATGACACAAGCAGTAATACTGTGAACCATGTCTTATTGTGGGTCTCCTGCTTCAGATCCAGGTGACTTCAGGCTTCCTGGAGTGGCGTACACACAGATGTGAGTCCAGTCTTTTGCTTCAGGTGAAACATGTGTGATGAACACATAACTTGACAGTTGTTTGTGACTGAACTAGTTTCTGATTCTATGCAGCGGCCACAAAGCTCCGGCCAAAGAGAAGCACCCTCCGTACAGCACCCCACTGTCCCTGGAGCAGAGTAAGTCTTGTCATCCTTCTCCAAACTGCTCTGTCCTTCCATCAGTATTTACTCACTGCTCTTGAACACAGGGAGGGTCTTTGTCACGTATGAAGCAGACAACGAAAAGCACGTCAACGAGATCATCAACTTTGTTGCTCTGCTGCGACACAACGGCTTTGATACTCATGTATGTACACGTTTCTTAAAGGTTTTGGCACAAGAAAAGTTTGATACAATCTACCTTCTGGGTGCAATTTGCATTTTCTCAGGGCTGATTAATGTTTATATTTGTTTCAGATTGATCTTTTTGAGCAGCAGTTCAGGAGCATAAGCAAGATAGACTTCATGGAGCGGTATCTCAGTGAGGTGAGCACAATCAAGTCTTTACTGAATAAGTCACTATTTGTCTTATTTCACGTACAAGAGTTTAAAAAAAGAGTTAGTAAGCACGTGTGTTGTCTCCAAATGGGAAGGCTGTTTCATCATCTTCACACTTCAAAGTAAATCCAGCCCCATTCTCTCTTATAATTTGAAGCCTCTTTTTCTGTCTGCAAGAACAAACATGTTCTCTAAAGCAGTTTAGTTGTAACAGAAGAATGAAAACAGCTCGTTCACATGCTGCGCTGTAGACATGCTTATGTTCTTATTTTATGTAGAAAGAGTACCTGATCATCATCATCATCAGTCCGAAGTACTACAACACAGTGACAGCCTCACCTGTCGGCCTCGAGAACGACGAGCGGACATTCAACACAGTCTACATACACAAACAGGTCAGCATTTACCCAGTGGCGGATTTAGCAAATTGGGGGCCCAAGGTGAGGGTATGTATGCCCCCCCCATATGATTAAAAGTATGAGGATGTAAATTAAAGGTCACTGGACAGGAGAAAAATAACATTCCCTTTAAACACTTCTTTACTCCAAAATGAAGATGGTCGCAACTGAGTGTGTTTATCTTTTGCTCTTCTGAAAGTAGGGTTTTTTAATTTTATATTTAAGTAGCTACTACTTAAATATTTCAACATATTTCTTAAGAATTCTTATAATATTGACCATATTTTTGAAAGTTTTTAAAAAAATGTTATTATTTTATTTTATTTTATTTTTTTAAGGATGGCTGGGGCCCCCCTACTACAACTGCTATGCCTCTATGTTAAGACCGCCTATGCATTTACCAACACTAATGCTTTCAAACTGGTGAATCAACAAGTGTTGACATATTTCTACATGTGTGTATTATTCAGCTCCAGAATGAATTCATCCAGAATGGGAGTAAGAATTTCAGGTTCATTCCCATTTTATTCCCTGGGGCGAGAAAGGTAAGTTTCATGATCCACAACATGCAGAATAATATCTGAGGTGACACATGAGTCTCTTCAACGTCTCATTCTGCTGCTTTGTTTTCATGTCAGTGCCACGTCCCAAACTGGCTTCAGAACACGCATGTTTACGGATGGCCACGAGATCGGGATGACATCCTGCGGCGGCTCATGAGGGTGGAGAAGTACAACCCACCTCCCATCGGGGAGCTACCAACCATTGTTTCCATCCCCATCTAGTAAAGTCAGATGTGCAGACACAGATTGGACTGAAATGGACCTTCACTGTCCATTCTCTACTCGGGGTTGGTGCGTTAACGTGAGACTTGCTGTGATGCTGAGGTGAAAATGTAGCAGATTTATTCATCTCTGTGTACAGTGACACGTCTGTGGTTAAACGGAGGCTTACACATTTGGAACACAATGAAAGGCTGTTGAATCTGAGTTGTAGATTTTTTTGATAGAGCTCAAAGGTTTTCTATAATGGGACGTACGGTACAAATGGTGTGAATAGTGTGTGATGGCTGTGTATTTAGAGTGAATACTTCTGATTATGAGCTGTAAACATTGAAAGATAAACCCCTGGTACACACTGCCTGTTATATTGTCTTTATTATTACAGTAATCTAACTTAAACAGCTGTCAAACTGTTCCTGTAAACCTGTAATAGGCAGCATCAGAGGAATACAGCTTATTAAATTATAATTGCACTGTTATCATCTGCATTATTTTAATTTTTTTTATGTCTGAAGAAGCTGGTTTATCCAGGTAGAAATTTCCTCGATGGTGATGCTGTTGTTTTAAGCCCATGATACTTGTTTAGCACACAAATAAAAGCAAGTGTTATGTCAACTGATGGATTACATTTAAGTTCAGATTCTGCAAATTTGTGTTTGATCAGATTGAAACAAAAACAACCACTGAAACGCACAGATAAAAGGTCGCAATGTGAGGTTTAATCTTAATTCAGAAAAAAGTTTTTCATTGGTTTTGACTGTAAAACTGATGACTTAATTTAATTAAAAGTACACTAGTACAAGTCTGACAGTCCAAAAGTTGGACCTACACTAATGCTGCCTCTGGGAAATACATAAATTACTATTTATGAGTCAGACAAGCACAGGCCTAGGACTGGTTTACCTGCAGGGCCTTGTGGGCATTTTTTAAATAGCAAGCTGCATTTTTCTGTTTGGGAATGATCCACAAGAATATGAACGTTTAGGTGTGCTCTGCTGTTTTCACAAAGCCTAGCGCCTATTGTGTTTACGTCTCTAAATGCACTCATTTTAACGCAGACAGAGCAGAGAAGTAGAGTCACAGTAGTGACATTTTTCTGCTCCTCAGCTTCTGGTGGCTTATGTGGAAAGGCTCGAACAGGATGTCTTCTGAAGTGAACTAGCTGACACAGCAGCCTCCCCAGTGTAGGGCCTCTTCACAATTGGCAGGTTTACACTCAAGTGGGTCAGCAAAACCTGCCTGTGGTTCCAAATAAATCACGTGTCGCGCTGTGACACAGTTTAAGAAAAGGTTTGTGCGAGTGGCACAGAAAGAGTTCTTCATCCCAGAGAGGTCAGTCATTGAACCTGCCGGGTACCTGCTGCACATGTGACTGATACCAAGTGTCAAGATATGGTTTAATGGTTTTATCTTCACAAGAGGTAACACTGCAGATGTTCATACAGACATCATAAAAAAAAAAAAAAAATCTGAAAACAGTGTCTCATATATTCATCCATATATTGAAAAGTACATGAAATAATATTAATTTTAATAACATAACAACAAAAGACATTGACATTTGTAATAAAAGTGGATTACAAAGTGACATTTTATGTAAATAACTCTTAAGAATTAAGTAACAGAAACAAAAATCAGACAATAGTTCCATTTTACTGTATGTAAAAACACTGAAGTGCTATTTGTTCAAAGCTACAAAATACACTTAAAAAGCAGGAAGCGTTTTTAATTTCCTTCAAGGAAAAGTACTATAAAATAAGTTACAGTACAGTGAATTATGTCCAAACCGACTTTTGTTCCCGTCTTCCAGCCTTTTTTTAAGAACAAACAACAGAAGTAAAGAGATAGTTTTGTTATGAAAGGCATTTTCCCCAAAAGGGAAATGAACAGCCACGCTGTCAAATAACTGTGTCTAAGGTGTTCTAGTATAGCCGCACAAACACTTCTCAAAATGTGAAACCTTCTTATCTTCATCATCTGCGCGTCACCCATGCGTCCTCGACTGAAAAGGTCTTTGTACTTCATGAGCTCAGAAAATTCGACAAATACTTCATGTTTAGTCACATAATACAGAAACAAGCTCTCATACATCATCAGCTGGCAAAGGAGGTATGTTGAACCTTGGTCTTGTGAAAAAAGCCATCTTCTCTCTGCAGAAACAAAAAACAAAAAACAAACAGTCATTTAATACACACCTGGCTTTATTTTGTGGAAGAAAAGTCAAGTTTCCTCAAATAGTTTATGGAAGGAAAGAACAAAACAAAACCTAAATTTCCAAGCGCTACATGGTAAATTCATAAGTAGGAAAACATGCATGTCATGCAAGATAGAAGTGGTACATTTAGGAGGAAAAAACTCCAAAATTCTGAGCTTATAATATTGTACGTTTGTGAGAAAAATACGCAAATTACCATATAAAAGTGGATACATTTATAGGACAAAAAACTGAATACTTCTATAAGATAAGAGTTGTAAATGTATGAGAAAACGCCCTCTACAGACTTTCAAGGAAAAAAAGAAAGTAAACAGGGAAACTTTAAGGGAAGTTTCAAATTTAAAAGAAAATGAAAGAAGACAAATCCTCTGAGAATAAGGTGGTACATTTATGAGGAAAAACTTAAAAAGAACAAACCACTGGAATACTCTAAGTTTCTAAAGCACAGGTTTCAAACATACGACCCATGAGCCAAAACTGTCCTGCCAAAGAGTCCAGCCCACAGGATGAAATTATGAAGAGCAAAACTTATACTGAAGACATTAAAAAAACATGTACATTTGTGACTTAAACATCACATTTGATGTAAACTTACCAAACAGTGTTGGTGTTATACAAAATAATGAAAGTGACTTTTTAATTTTGTAAAGATAAGATATACTTTATTCATCCCACCGTGGGGAAATTTCAATTAATAGCAGCAACATACAACAAACAAGTACAGACAGAAACACAGGTAGAAAATAACGTGCTACACAATTTTAATACCCCTTGAGCAAGTAGTAAAGCTAGTGCCCTTTAACAGAGGTTGTGTTAGCTGAAAATATTCGAATGGAAAGATGACAGACATTTCTGAAGGCTGTAATCTACTAAAGACAGGTTCACGCACACTGAACAGAACCTGCCTGCAGGTTTGCTGGTCTCTGTCTCTTAAAGCATCAAACAGTCCATGTCAGCATCCTACCTGTAGAGAAGTCTACAGTAGCACTGTTCACAATTACACTGACTACAACACTGCAGAGTCCTGTACCGGGTCAGGTGACTGATGGCTAACATGCAGGGGTGGATAAAATAAAAAAAAATAAAAAGAACTTTTGGGGGGTATGGGCGCAGGTAAAATTAAACAAAATGTGGGCGGGAAGCAGGCAAGGAAGTGAAACGCAGTTACTGCATCATTGAGATGTTTTTGAACATTAAATACTACTAATTATATCTCAGTAGAAATTTAATTTGAAATGACAGATAATAATATGCTATGACAGAATTTTTACCACCCTGTCTGTCAAAGTGACAGACAATAAAAATTTCTAGTGCAACCTCTGCCCTATAACTTAGATTAGATGGTCTTTGTTTAAAACTTATACATATTTATATTTGAATGTACTCAGACATTATAACTGTACAAGGCCATTTAACCTTGAAAAAGTAGGTCAAGGTCACCTATTCTCAATAGTCTTCTGCTCCATGCCAGGATGCATCCATAGTATAAATTTGCTGCATATATCTTAAATGCATTCTTTAGATAATGACATTGTATCATTGAATGGACAGACTGAGGGACAGATGACAAAACTATTACAATACTCTGGCCATTTCTGGTCAAGGGGTGAAAAACCACAAACAAGTGAAAAATTAAATATAAAGAGAAAAATAAGAAAGTTGCTGTCCGTACAAATACTTATGCAAATGTAGAATTAGAATTACAGAGAAGATTTTGCGGTGGGTCCTGACCTGAATGTCTGCACGGGCAGGGGCTCCTTCTGGCTCTGCCCCCTCATCTGCAGAACCTCTTTGGAGGCCTTCCTCAGCCTCCTCTCCGCCGCCTCCTCCTGCCGCTGCTCCTGTTTGCTTTGGCTTGCCTGTAACACAACACAAACACCGTCAGCGTCACCGAGGCCAGATCTCCAGAGTGTTTGTGACCGGTAGGTCTCACCTGTCTCTGGGCCTCTCTGAGCAGACAGCGGAAGCGCTCGTCCCTCAGGGCCCAGTGGGGGAGCTCCGTGGCATCCCTGGCCTGAGGCTCCTCCAGACGCAGCTTCAGCTCCCTCAGGGCGCTCAGCTCCTCCATCAGCTGCCTCTGACGTGTCCTGCAGGCCTGAAGATCCAGCTCCAGGTCCAGAGACGTACGCGTCGGCTGCTCGACCAGGGAGGAGCGGTACGACTGCTGTCATTACACACCAACAGACCTCAGACGAGTGAATACAAACACCCTGAACATGTTTACGCACGAGAACTCAGAACCAGACTGTACCTGCTTATAGCGTAATGTTCTTCTCTCCACTGTGTTTCTCACAAAAGGGGATTTCTTTGGTAAAGTCGAGCTGTCGCTGTCACTTCGATATAGCTGGAAGGTAAAAGATGATCAAATATTAAAGCACAGAAACGAGTCACATGCCCCCCTTCCACCGACACAGACCTGGTACCAGTTCAAAGTTGCCTCAACCAGTTTGTTTTCCTACAAGCACCAACTTCTGCTCATTTTCTAGACAGATTACAAGACAGGTTTATTATATTCATTACACTTTTAGGCCTTTGATGTTTTGTATTCAACCTTTTCAGATATTATGGGAAAAATAACCTCATTAATAAAGCCTGAGTAAGGTTCTACAAAATGCACGACATAAGTCACAAGTGCTAACAGAATATATCCGGGGGGGGGGGGGGTAATTTCTCAGCTTTATTTTCGTCTCTTTCAAAGCATGAAGAACTGGTTCAAAATTAGGCGCCGTCTCACACTGGAAGTATGGGTCAAACCGATCAAAGCCTGTTGCCCTCTAGGGCTTTGACAAACCTTTCAGATATCTTCCTCTAGTTTTATTCGGCTTCTGAAGGGCTGAGGTGGTATTCATTGGCTTTTTCTTGCTGTTGTCTCACCATAAACTCTGCATACGTTAATCATTTGGCAATGGCTACTGGCAAAGTTCTGTGGTGATATATGGCCTATACTTCAGTGCATTTTACCATCACAATACTGTGGCAATTGATGGAAGAAATGACAAATCAGTGATAGTATATAATATAGTTAGGAATTATTGTTCTAAATACTCTATATGTTGTTTTATTGTGGTCTTTGCTCTGGAGGCTGGAGAAAGTGGGCGGAGCTACATGTTAGATGCAGTAGTGCGCTGTGTGACTTCTCAGTTCTGTGTCAGTTTAATACTATGATTCTGTGGAATTCTGCACTCTGAACATTATTCCAGTGGCTGATTTATATCAATTTCAGATTTCCCTCCGGCTGAAAATCTTTAGAAAAAAAAAAAGAAAAAAAGAAATACTACTTCGACTGTGACTTCCATATTGGACTCCAATACATTACAGGGTGAACTACACGTCCACTGTGTCTCAGGTCGACCTAGTCGCTATATGATTGCCTTGGTACTTTGACCCTCAAATATCACAAATATGACTTATGACATAAAAATTTGGAATGGAAAATGACAATTTTGCCAAAATTCTCATTCTCATTTTTCGATTAAAAGTTTTTGCGCTGGCAAGAGGTGGTTTTTTTGGGCATTGCGAAATTGGTATATTACGTGAAACTGCAAGGGAAAGACCTTTTTTCACAAATAGAGTCATGTGAATAAATAATAAAAAAAAAAAAAACCCCAGACAGTGACTGTGGACGGACGTTACAACAAGCGAAGAAGAAGAGTTTTAAAAGAAACATGGTGTGGTATGTGTGGACACACCAGGAAACTGAATATTTTTTTAATTTAGTATTGAATAGAGGGGTAATGTATAAGAATAATAATAATAATAATGAATATATCTGTAAATTAACATGATATTTACGTTTGTCTCCATGTTTATGGAATGACTTCTTGTGTCATCTCGTGATAATAAACAAATTTGTGATTTAATGGAAAAACATTACGCACTTCTGTTTTTTTCAGATATTTAGTAAATATTGATAAAGTTTTATACATAAGCCTAATGGCAAAATGACTAATTAAATGGACTGTTATTAGAATAATTTTTCCTGCTTTACATTTAGAATGCATTAACAATGACAAAAAGTAAGGAAAAACTAAAAGCATTTACAGTTAAGTTTGTGAATGAACCTCTAAAGCGTCTGTGCAAATCAAATTCAGAGCAGCAGGTCACTGTCTTATGGGAATTATTCACTGACTGAAGTCATTTCAGGCCAGTATTTATTGTTACATAAAGTGCAGGTTAATTCAGACTAAACCTCAACATTTAAGAGCTGACAAATGTTCACGAATCTCGGATGATGACAGCCTTGAAATAATATCAGTATAACATTGTTGCATTCTAGGCAGGCTAGGTCCAAATTTATTTTGAGAAGTGTAAGACTTTTGAAGTTAGTTTGGGGAGCTGACGTGGAAAGATGGAGTAAGGAGGTGGCAGTATATTAACTGAACTTCATCCTGCTCCTTTTCAATTTTTTTTTTCTTTTTTTAAAAAATATTTTTCCTTGTTGTTTTTGGTTTTAAATGTTGATATTCAAAATACAAAATAAACAGAGATATTGTACGGTGATGCGGTTGTTATAGTAACAGTACTGTATTGTGTGTTACTCTATGATTCCCACCCTATTGGTGACATAGACCATGTATAAACTCACCCTGCAGACGTACTGACTGCGAGCACCAGGAGAGAAGGTCTGAGAACGAACTATGGTGCTGCCTCTCATGAATGGCGAGGCGTGACCCCAGCGTGCTCCCCTCTCCTTAGGCCGGACTCGTACCGGCTCTGGGAACGGACCCTCTGTCATGGTCGCCTTCTCCACCTGCCGCAGTGATTCAACCACATTTTAATCCATCTTTTAATCCCACGTGTTCTGCTGTTGGTGATTGCTGTAGACCTTTACCTTCACTGCACACAGTTTGCTGGTGGTCTGTTCACAGCGCCCTCCAGTGGTGATGCAGACGCCCTCTGCACACAGGCCTTCTGAGCACAGAGCTGGGAACGCTGTGCTGTTGCTGCAGCCGCTGTCCACAGACTCCGCCTGCCAGCTCCTGTCAAACACACCCTCGTCACTTCACCGAGAACATACTGGAGGCCAATTTAAAGGAAACACACGGTGACTAAGCTGTGGTGGAAAAGTTGTGGCACCTCTCAGATGTTGCCTCTCCTGGCTCCTCACTCTTCTTCTCAGCATCCCTCTCCTCCAGATGTGTGGTGGTGTTGGTGCGTGACAGCAGAGTGCATACAGTGTCCTGCAAAATCAAACATCTGACTATCAAACACCATCTACTACTTCTGTCAACACTCCCTCCTCCTCTGACAGCTATTGTGTATGAAGGCTAGTTTGGCCTATGATCCACATTCTTGTCAGTTCTGCCCTTTGATGATCTGAACACCTGCACACTGTGTCCTACACGCTGCTAAGCAACAGCAGGAAGAGGAATTTATAATAATGAGTTACAGGTAACGAATTACTTCCTCAGAGGTAAATCCTCTGGAAGATATATTTAAAGGAGCCATATGTAGTAATGGTACTTTAATGATTCTTTTAGGTCATATCTGGATATTTTAGAGTTCAGAATCAAGATTTATGAAGTTATGCCAAAGATGTAAACGTATTGAATTGTAGAAATCTGAAGGGAATATATTTACACCAAATGTCCTGCAGATTTATGTGACCACTAGAAGGGGTAGTGAGTCACTCTGCTGGTCTCATATGGTGAGGAAAACGAAACAGGATGGAGCCATCCACTAAAGTGTCAGAAAACAGCCAGATGGGACGAGAACCATTAAGAGACAACTTTTAGTCAAAGAAAACAACAAAAGCTAGAAGCACTGTTGCACGCTTCTGACGAAGGCTACAGGAAGTAGCTGAAACTAGTCAAGCAGGTAAACAAACAACTACCCCCGTCTGATAAATGAATGATCGATTATAATTATAACTGTTGCTGCTTTCACCACTGGACACAGCTCTATGAAAAAAATGGAGTTTGATGCTGAAATTACATTGTTTGATTAAGATATGGTGAAAATGTAAAGTTACTATGTGATGTTATTTTCTTTGCTAAGTTGATAGTTTGTTGATCCATAGCTCAGACTAAACTGCGACAGTTCTGACCTTGTCTGAATGATTCTAAACAGATCCTTAGTGTAACACAAACCATAGAAACAGAGGTGAGTTGTGGTTTTACTGTTGTTGTATTCTGTCTAACAGAACAATAATGTAAAAATATTAACTAACAAAGTGTCCTTTGTATAGATTTTAGGAAACAATGTCAAAATAACCAGCTATGAGTTAAAAAAAAAATCAAAAATCAACATTTCCCAATTATCTGAACAAACTTTGTAGCCCTTACGCCAAAAATGATCCACAACAAATATCAAGTTATTCTGACTGACGGTTTTGGAGAAGATGAGTTTTGTAACATTTTTTATAGATGGAAGACAGCTGATAGGTATGGAGGAAAGGAATTCCTGGAAGATCCCCTGGTATCCCCCCCTTCCAAAAAAAAAAAAAAAAAGTTGAATCATATTGAACATATTGTATAAGCTTGTTTTTCCTCTCAGGTCTTTGAGAGATTTACTTTTGTTTGGCACATAGGTGAAGCATAAACAAACTTTATTAAATTGTCAAAAGATTAAGTTACAATTATTGAAGTAATATCGGTAAATGTTCTAACTTGCAAATGTATTGTTTGTTTTAGATTTTTGCTTACACAAAGAGCACAAGAAAAGGGTTTTTTTTCTTCTCCATTGTGAAATACAGAGTACTTTTCTCCCTGCCCCTCCTTAAGAGAAGATGACTGCCACTGTCCGTCTCTTTTCCTCCCTGAAGCAAATTCGTGGTGATCACCTTCTGTGCTGTCACATTTCGTCAACACTGCTGTTATTTAGTGTGCAGATGTGCGCTTGTTACCATGGCTCTGGGCCTTTGCTCTTCTTCCTGGCCATCGTGCTGTCTACGATGGCTCAGGTTCTTCTGTTCAGGCCTCAGCAGCTCCGTCCCACTCAACATCTGGACTTGGAGCGAGTGGTAAACCATCTCTGCGCTTCCCTCGCAGTCTGCCAGACTCACCTGGGCTTTACCCTGCAGGCAAACACACATCATTTTACTTCTTATTAGTATTGACTTAACTGATGGCAAACATCAGTGGCCTCCTGGTTGGACTTTCAGACCCACCAGTAATTCCTCCTGAGCCTGAGGTCCCAGAGAGCAGACAGACAGCTGCAGAGCACACACCGCCAGGGCGTTTGCAGGGACAGGAATGCGGAAGCCTTCGTTGAAACTCATCTGGGACTGTGGTTCCAACGCGGTACAACAGTAAAACGCACAGGCTCTGCCGGCGTCCAGTGGAATCAAATGCACCTTCACATACCTGCACAAAGAGACAAAGAATCAACAAATGACATGGATTAAACAAACGGTGCAGAAGGTACAATAATGTTCTTTAAATGACAGCACAGTTATTATCATAATGACAGCTTTTACTTTGAGCAACTCACAAGTTTAAGTTTTAGTGTTTGGTTTTCTTGTATTAGACGACGCCTTGATTTATAGAAGCTGGAAAAAGGTAAGACTAAAGACACAAAGTGCAAACACTGCATCAATTATAACATGAATTTTTATTAAAACATTTGAGCAAATCCATGATTTAGAATTTGTTTGTTGCATTGTTTTGTGTTAATCATTCATTCATTTCTGTTTAATTTCAGGTGGCACAGTGATCCAGTGGTTAGCACCATTTTCCTCACAGCGGGAACGTGCATATTCACCCCATTTCTGTGTGGGTTCTCTTTGGGTATTCCGCCTCCTCCCACTGCTCAAAGAATATGACCTTAATAGGCCAAGTGGTTCATGTAAATTGCCCGTAGGTGTGAGTATGAGTAGTAGGTGCGTTTCTCTGTATACGTCAGCCCTGTCATGAACTGGTAACACACTGGTGTACCGTGCCTTTGCCAGTTGGTAGCTGGGATAGGTTCTGGTATCACCTGTGACAATTCTGAAAATTAAGTGAGTTAGAAGATTGACTGATGGATGTCTAAATTCATTTAACAAATTAAATACTTAATTAAAACTAGTAGTAGGAAAAGTAAGACAGATGAAAGGTGTGAAGGCGTGGTCACTGTACTGATCATACTCACACTTTATAACCATCTCTCACTATGGACCTGTTCAGATTCCTAAGCTGTAACAGATGCAGTCGGAGAGACTGAGAACTGGACTCCCACCTATAAGAGACAAGTAGAGCACAGAGAATATGGAGTCAGACACTAACAGGATATGAGCACACCACCCACATACAGTGTGCACTTGGTTTACTCACAGCAGTCCGAGCTGGATCTGGGTGGGCTCGCTCACAGATGTCAGCTCTTTGATGTAAGACATCTCCTCAGCCTCTTCAGCCCTGTTCGTCAAAACAACCAATAAACAAACTGCCTTCCTCATTGAACAAACACTTTTTGTTACACAATATCCTAAAACATCTTAAATGTAGTTAAAGGACGTAAATGACAAATACTATTTTAAACAATTCATCTTTGATTATGATATTTACCGCGACTTCACAGAATGAATTTCTGAAGATTCAAAGAGCTACATATGTTTGCTAGATCTTTTTAAAGACATCAAATACAGATTAAAAACCTCAATGAGACTGTTCACTTTCAGGATGATAATACACGTGTCCTGTCTAAAACTGTATAGCACAGTTTATATCCACCTTCAGATGGTTTTATATGGATGAGTCAAAACATACAAATACAAAAAAAAAAACAA
This sequence comes from Ostorhinchus rueppellii, assembly GCA_030068375.1. NCBI lineage: Eukaryota > Metazoa > Chordata > Actinopteri > Kurtiformes > Apogonidae > Ostorhinchus > Ostorhinchus rueppellii. The sequence goes on along the minus strand of JAQQZY010048808.1, from coordinate 4,723 downwards.
CAACAAAAAAAAAAAAAACAACTTGCTTTTTAATGTTGTGAATCATACTAGGGTTTGGTTTGAGAATTTCACTTGTAATGATCCAATAGGGATTGATCAAATGTGGATACTGTTTATGCCTTTTCCTGTGGGGGAGTTAAGCTTGGGCTTCAACCCCAGGACCTCACTCACCTCTGCATTACAGAAGCCCTCAGTGGCACTTGTTGGTTAAATTAAATAAAATGCAATTACTTGTGTTCTCAGTGAGATGAACTGGCGACGTGTTCCAGATGTACCCTGCCTCTACACAGTGTCAGATGGGACAAGCCCCCGACCCCCCCTCACAAATTTCCAATTGGTTATATAAAATCAAGTAATGAGAGCCTCTTATTCCTTGTAAAATTTACACCATTATTTTTTCTCAGAGGATCCGTTTCAGATCCAAGCAAATGAAACAGAGCCAACTGAAATATCCTGAACAGAATCTATCAAATGAGTCAAACCAGTGGCTTGTGAATCATAACTGAATCAATTCTGGAAATCAGTGGCGATACCTGTTAAATGTTATGTTCACAATTTCTTCTTGGATATATAGAATAAAGTATTCTGAATCTGAATAGTCTAGCATTTACAATCACCAGATAAACCTGACAGATTTTGGGAGATATCTCTAGGTTGGGTTGATCTCTGGGAGATTTTGGACTGATGTGTTTGTTCATCCATCACTATGGAAACCAAGAGAGGGAGTTCATCCCTCCACTGAAAGTCCTAGACTGAAGAATCGGTGCTAAGGTACATTAAAGATGCTCTGAGGCAACACTCGATGCTGGTTTGTCCTTTACTTTGTTGTCTGTCCATAGGTAGTTTTCTGCAGCAGTTTTCTTCTCCATCACTAGGAGGTGCAGTTGCCCTTGTGTTTTTATTTTAGCATCATGAGGCTGGACCTCATCTTACCTTCTGCCCCAGGCTTCAAAGACACCGCTGTCTGTTGCCAGGGCGTCCTCAGACACACCTGCAGAGACTCTTCTGGCTCTTCTTCCACTTCTGTTGGCACTATTTCCTCTAAGAGTGACTCCTACAGTGGAACACATTTATCCAGTTAATCCAACAATAATCACCAGGTAATCTGTATTATTTTTACCTTTGTGGAGGGTTGTGTTTACATGCCTGAGGAGGTGAAAGCGCCTTGTGCACTGCTGTCTCGGTGACTCTTATTGTCCAGTTGGTGCACGGCTGTAGGGCCGATTGTGTCCTCGCTGCTCAACATGGCGGTGTGTGACAGAGTTTGCGACTGGGCCCGGAGCCCCTCTAACAGGCCCCGACCCGCCTGCTCCATGTACTCCTCCGTCATCTGGGTGAGGGGGCAGTCTTGAGGGGCAGAATGGTAGGGGGTATCCATGGGAGAGCTGGGCGGGGACAGAGAGGACAGCGAGGAGCGGGATGAGAGGGAGGCCAGGGATTGTGGGGTGTCGTGGGAGCGTTTGGCTTTGCTCTGGGTCAGGGGGTCGGGAGTGAAAATGGAACAGTCTCTGGACACGGTCTCCGGAGGCAGAAGGTAGCGTAGGTGGGGGTCGAGCGGCTCTCCTGCCCCGTCGTGCCGATCGTATTGGGGAAGGCCATAGATGTCGCTGAAACTAATGGAGCTGAGGGAGCCTCGACTGGACGCCAGCGAGCCCCGACTGGAGGCCAGAGAGCCACGGCTGCTGCTGGATGATACTGTCAACGAACTGGCCGAGAGGCTGGTGGAGGACAGAGACACAGGTGTTAAAAACAAAACACTGACGCACAAAAGGACATTTACATGTAAAGAATGAGTGAGTGCTGTACCTCTTCAATTGGGAGTGAAGGTAGGTGGTGATGCGTGTTGCCTCCTCCAGCTGTCGGAGCAGAGCGTTCCTCTTCTCCTGCTGCAGGATCCTGTCAAAAGAAGATAAAGTCAAAACCTCACATCAAAGTTCCATCAGGAAACTGTCAGTTCTTTTTTTTCCCCCCAAATGTTTTTTTTGTTAAGTTTTAACATATATTCATTAGATACAAATGAATATTTTATCGCAGAGGTTTTAGATATATGATGCACCAAGAACAAAACAAAACTACAAAAAAAAACGACAACAGTAAAATCCAAGCAACAGTAAAAGCAGACAAACAAACTACAATGACAAAACAGAAAAACAAAATAAATACGAGAACAAAAATAGCTTCTGACATTAGTTTTCACTCACATCTGACGTCCCATTACCTCTACCATCTTCCACAAAGGCTGAGAATGGACCCCAGACTTCTTCACATCTCCTGTCTTTACCTTTCACTATAAAGGTTATTTTTTCCATGGCCATATTCCTTACCATTTCTTTTAGCCAATCTGTTACACTCGGGGCTTTTGTTTTCTTCCACAATAAAGCAATTAAACCTTTTATTTGTAACAAGCACATAACAATAAAAATATATTCCCTTCTTCTTAATGATAGCTCAAGAGGCTATAAATGTAGAAGCCATGTATTTGCTGATAGTGTTAGGTTGATATTTTTGATTTTATTGATCATGTCCTTTACCCCCTTCCAGAATGTAGATGTGTGTTCACAGTCCCATATGCAATGATAAAACTCACCTTTGAATTTGCTACATTTTATGCAGGTGTCTGGAATATTCTCATTGTACTTATGTAGAATAGCTGGAGTTATATAGGTCCGCATCAACCATTTACATTGTAACAATTTCAAGGTTAACTGTCTGAGTTTGAGCTTCACTACATGCCTCCATCCAATCATTCATAGACAGATCTTCTTTTAAGTCTTTCCTCCAGGCTTCTAATTTATTAAGTGACTATTCTTGTGATCCTGATACTATAATTCCATAAAGCTGTGCAATTAAAACTCTATTATAGCAACCTTTTACCATTTCCTTCTCTAAGATACCTAATGTTGGCATATCTAAAGAATTCTTGTCATCAGTCCTTGTTCCAAAATATCATTACCCTCATAGCATAATTACCCAAGTCATATGTTTTTTCAGGTCATACCCAATGATGAAAAATGAAGCAGCAGTTTTAGGACAGTAAAATTATGCAGATACCACAATTTGACAAAAAAATTTGACTTAAGCAATTATGCTATGAAGCTAACATTATGTACTATAGTCTGTAGAGACGGCTAATTTTAGGTAAAGCTATCAACCTATACAGTAAATGAAACTGATGGAGATGCAGTGTGTCTGTGATGTAGTGTGTTATTGCTGTTAATTCTCCTGCCAGAGTTCAGTCACTTTCTGGTATTTCCTGCCGCATCACAAACCTTTTTCCTCGCCTTTCCTCATCTCACTGCTTTGTTTGGGTCATGTATTCAGCTGTTAACAGTCATCACAAACAGTTACAGGCTTAAAAAGACACACAACAACTGCATCTGAAGCCTTAAAAACTAGAATTTGGGTCAGTCCATGTGTCACCAGAGGGCATGTGGCTACAGATGTAGTTTACCACCACCAGAGTGAAAATATGAGAGCGAGTGAATAATGGGTCAATAATGTAAAGAGCTTTGAGTGTCTAGAAAAGCACAATAGAAATCTAATCTATTATCATTATATAATTATAATTATTAACAACAACAGCAACAACAAATAGGCAGCAAAGGGCATATTTGATATCCTAAAAAAATTACTAGGCCATCAGAAGTCATCAAAAACAATGGTTATACAATCCAGTACTAACTTCTGGGTGTATCATGTGACTAAAATAGACAGTAAAGAAAACAGGGAATGTCTAAAAGCACTGTTTTTGTCAGTACAATGCCATAGAGATTGATGTAAGAACTGAAGTCATTTTGGTTTTTCATCAAGAAAACATGGAAAATGGATAGATATCAGCTCTGAAATTAAACACTAATGAGCTATTTTTGTTGTTATCATTATATTTGTACAAACAAATGTACCTTTAGTTGCACCAGGCATTAAAATGAACAAGAAATTGAAGAAAACAAGAGTGGTCAAATATTTTTTTCCTGCGACTGTAGACCAAGACCAAGAGAGATGAAAATTGCTCTGAAGCACTAATGACAATTCTTTAAAAAAAAAAAAAACTGTTTTCAGAAGGGTATAATCTTGTATATATATTGAAATTTCATTTTTTAAATGTTCCACTTGTTTTTATAGTAAATTCAGTATCCCACCCAATTTTCAAAGCCTCAACACCTCAAAATATAATGAAGATTCAAGGCTGAAAATTTGGATGGTGGCCTTTCCCAGGACTGATGGCATTATTTTTTAAAGTATGAAGCAAATCAGTCAGGAACATTTAGTAAAATCTGGTGATTTAAAGTGGACTCACCACCTTAATGTAAAACACCACATTCTACAGGATTTAATCATTTGACTGTAAACACAGTTTGAGTCCAAATGAACAGACTCCACATCACATTCATAAGCGGTCAGTCACTCAGTGTGCGCTCATCTTTACTCAGCTGCTTGCCTTTTGCTGTCAGGTAATTTCAGGTGATAAAGTACAGATGCCCCAGAAAACAAAATAACACATAAATTAGTCTGTGTGTCCCAGGAGCCTGTGGCATCATATCCTATAGTAAGGTGTGTTCATCTTACTGAGCAACTAGAGAGGCTTTAGTCTGTGTTATGGTCTGGTTAAAGTAGAGATATATTCTATATTAAAACTGCTCCCCATGAAGCTACAGTCATGTTTGAAAAATTGTATTCCTATATATATATATACATACACACACATATATATATATATATACAT
>JAQQZY010048747.1:0-10520 GCA_030068375.1 Ostorhinchus rueppellii | reverse complement strand
TCTCCGCCCCCCCCCCCCCCCCTCTCTCTCTCTCTCTCTCTCCTCACTTTGTCTCTCCTTTTTTTCCTGCTCTTTCACTCCAACTTTCATAAGCTCAGTAAAGCATGGCCTTCAATTCCCTTGTTCTAGTGTTTTCACTTAAGATCAGGAGTGATGAGCAAAAGGTTTCTGGCTCAATCCTTGAGCAAAGGCCTGGCGTGACAGGGATTATTATTTATTTGTCATCTTGGATGTAATAAGCTGTAGGTACAGACTGGAGAGCTGGTGATTTATTGCTCTGTCGAGCGCCAGTAGCAGTCCGGCCGCTGGGGCGTGCAGGATGAATACCGGCCTGTCACTCCCGTCCATCCGTCTCCTCGCGCCTGCCGCCCTCACAACACCGCCCCATTTCATGCCAGAATACATAAACAATCTTTCATTACTCCTAAGCCTTTTTTTCATATTTGCTCTTCACAGGACACAAAGTTTTGACTGCATTTATGGATTTCTCTTTTTCTTTCTACCTCCCCCCTTGTTCTTTTCTGTATTCAGGGACTTTCTGAATGTGTAGTCCTTACCAGTTAAGAAATCCCACGCCCATGAGATTTCTCCCCTCCTTCTCTAGTTTCATTGTCATTTCCGATCCTTTTGGCCATGACTTCATTTTTCTTCTCAAAACCGATTATGAGAAGAACAGCTGAACACACCCACCTCCACTTCAACTTTTCAGAATGGATTATTCCCACTCCGGAAGATTTTTGATCCAGGGGTGATGGGACAGGAGTACGTCGGTGTGCTGTCAGCACCGTGTCCCTCCGATGCATTAGTGTCAGTCTCCATGCTTCTGTAAAGCATAAAATGAGTGATGAAATATCAAATCCCCTAACTTCACCCCCCACCCCCCCACCCTGTCCTCCTGAGCACAAGACATAATATCGACCCCCGGTCCATTTAGACAGGAATTTAATATTTTCAGCTAAGCCAATCACGCATGGTTAGTGCTCAGTGTAATCCAATCACATTCCATCATAAATGCCCCTCTTGTGAGGCTATTCACAGACCTGATAAACTGTAGAAATCAAGACGTTGAAAAACATGGCCTTAATAGATTGTCTTGGCTGCTTTAGAGGAGCTTGTCCCACTCCTTTCTGTCGATACACATTTTCATTTCTCCAGCCGTAACCGCTCTCTCCAAGCACAGATTGGCTAAAGTGGAGCTGACTTTGTAAATAGGGCTTTCATTTATTAGGGCCTTTATCTGTGAGGCAGACTAGGAGAAGTCTAAAAGAAGATGCTTAGCCCACATCAAGCCAACAGAGGAAGACGGAGGATAATTATGAGACATTTATTATGGGGAGGTGATTAATAGTACATCCTGGATGCAAGGTCTATACAGTGGAGCGTATGAGTGTTTGGCTTACTTTGTCCTTTGAAAGACTCTCTATTCACAATGACATTACTGTCGGAGACAGCATGTTACAGCCAGTGTGTGCGTGTCTGTGTGTGCAGAGCCAAAGCTGCTAACGCTACAGTGAATAGTGAACATTTGTTAGAGGACATAGGTGGCGATGCCTCACACAGGCAGTGAACTGAGAATACTCATTTGGTTCCTGAATAAGGCCCTGACAGCCACCATTTATATCTGGCTCGTTGTATGCTGTCCAGCCGATTAATAACAGTTTATTGCTGTCTAATTAGTGTCGGGTGATTGGAAACTGCATCAGAAGTGAGAGAGAGAGAGAGAGAGAGAGAGAGAGAGAGAGAGAGAGACTGGCTGGCTTTGTTTTAGTGCAGCCTTAGACAGAACATTCACTAAGGTGAAGATCAGCAGTGACCATTGTAGTTTTTAACAGAGATGCAACAAAAAGGGTTGGGTTTTTAACATTCTGTAGACACAAGACTAAGTCATTCAAACTTCAATTATATGTAGTAATATCTGACATTTTCTTTCCAGTTCATTCACTTAATTATTGCAAATGCATGTAATGTCGTGTCTGTATAAAGTAGATTTTATATTACCACATATCGTACCGTAAACTTGCGCAATAATTGCCGTTTGATCAGCCATTACAGCCTCATCAGCATTGCCATATTCTGCCTTTGAAGATGCACACACTCAAGGTTGATCATTTCTTGCAGTGCTCATTCTGTGATCACGCTGGTATCATTACCAGTAACAACCTGTTCAACAAAATTAGGCCTAGATGTTTGTGTAAATTAGAATCACACATACTGATCCGGTTGTATGTGCTAAATCCAGATTAAATGTAATGCAAATATTTATACCAAGCTTGGGTTTGCACATCCAAAAGTTCCATGTTTTAGAAAAAAAACCTAGTGCCTTTTCCACAGGAACTTGGATGCAACTTTAAGAGGTCATGATTTGGGTAAGTTTAATTAGAATGCTTGCATGTTTTAAAAAAAAACAAAACATGGATCGTTAGCACCATTATTATAAGTGTACTGTATGATTTACTATATATACAGTATATTCACATTAAACATTACAAATATTTGATGATTTCCCTGCATGTAGCATACCTGCAGCTGAGAGGAGTGTGTTTCTGCTTAAAGTATGTTAGCAGATGATGAACAAACTTCTGATTCAGTTTTTGTTGGCAGACAGTCTGTAGAAAAATATTAGAAGAGAACAAAATGTCATCACTTCAACTTCAGAGCACTGTGCATTGCATGCGGTCCGCTCCTTTGAGTTTTCCTACAGGGTGTTTGTGGTTAAAGTGTAAAAAAAACCTCTTCTTATTTGTGTCTCAGTCAGACTGAACGGTTAGGTCAGCGAGGCCCCACGACTCTGCCCAACCTCCAAACCACCGCTGACATGCCGCTGATCAAGCCCTAATTAAGGAGACATTTTCTCCTCGTGATTTCTATCGATGCGCAGGGAAGAAAAACAAACTAAGCCACTCTTCTACTAGACTGCAAGAGAATTGAATATAGAACTCCGGCACCCTAGAAACACTCTCCTTCACCTTCTCCTGCTTCTATATCTAATTCCAGTTGTGCATGACTTGCTGGTGGTTTGATATTTTGCCCCCATTACTAAATTCTGCTTTGGTGCTTTGTTCTTCTTCCCTGTGTTTATCTTCTTCACTGTCCCTCTTTAGTCCTTCCGTCGTTTTCCTCTTTCCACCTGTCTTCCACCTTTCCCTCCGTCTCCTCTTTACTATGTGTCTGGCCTGCCTTCCAGTCTAGCTGCCTGTCTTGGCTGTCTGAGCTAAGGTGAGTGGTCTACGTCGGGTGGGGTGCAGCATTAGTGTTTCTGCTTGCCTGTGCAATAGAAGGCGACGCGCGTCAGGGCCTCTGTCAGCAGATCAGCACCGATGCAGATGGGAGGTGAAAAGCTCCCCAGTGACGAGGCTCGGAGGCAGTGGCCGATAGTGAAGACAGACCTAATCCCCGCCCCGTCCACCCACCCACCCACCCACCCACCACCTCTGTCCCCTTTGAGTCTGTCTCTTGCTTTATTGCACACACCTCTCTTTCACACCTTCTCACTCTCCATCTCCTCAGCCTCTCTTTCCTTTGTTATTGCAGCAGTAACAATGGAGTGGGCTCTGACAAAGTGCTGGGATTGATAGATGGACGGAGCTGGAGACTGGATGAGAGGATGGATGAGGGCAGAGGAGAGAGTTTAACACAGGCAAACACAGAGAGACAGAGAGGAACGACCTGCTCGGCTATGCAGCCCTTCACAGTCCCACAGCAATTAAGCCCTCCACTAACCTAGTGCCAGTGGACTCTCAGCTTCTCTGCCTGTTTGGTCACAATGCATATGAACAACAGTGACAGCGAACAGAGGCCAGAGGAGTTTAGTACCTACGAAGAACCAATAAACACATTCCTTAGCATAAAAACCTGCTGCAGCCACTGTAATTTCAGTGCAAAGACTTGATGAAACTTGATTTACTTGACACATTGGTTCTGAAAACACCTAAAATGAAATATTTTTCCTATTCCAAACATATATATAATTTAACAGTTCTAGGGTAAAGTTTTTTTTTCAATATTTGCACTGCAGTGTTTATTATTGAATAACATGGAGCTAAAATTTGAATTGGCTTTTCATCTGCCAGCAGACTCACCCAAATCTCTCCGCAGAAGTGTGTGTACTTGCAGTGTGTTGGAGGTTTTTAGCCATTTTTCACAGCTCCTGCATACCTAACCAGCCCTGGAGGAGAAAGATGGGGAAGAGGTTGTGGTAACAGTGTTGTTATTACAAAAGCCTTCCTCCGCATCTTGGGTGGGGTAACCTGTGCATGTGCATGTGTGTGTATCCTCTCATTACGCTCCTACCTGCTCTGCATTACTTGTCAGTGGTGTTAGAGCACCCCGCTCAGATTAAGACTAATGCCGATGGCCCCAGGAACTGCGATTAGAATCACACTCATTACTCAGGGCCCGGTGACGGAAGCAATTTAAAGCCCTCGTCTTTACAGTACAAGAGGCAGGGCAAGCCCCCACTGTCAAAGGAGGGAGAGTACCCAGCAAACCCTCCACGCTCACACTAAATACACACTTTAACACACAGCGATACAGCCGCACTCCTCCCTCTTCCTGTCCTCCAAGGACACCTGAAGGCCAGGCCCTCACGGACTTAATTGACTTACTCTCCTTCCTCATGGCTTTTAATTTATTTTAACTGGGAAAAAAAAAAAAGACAAAGAGGGAGCCTGTTTTAGTTTGCATGTTTCTTCAAAGGTTAGAAAACGCTGTGACGTTCGTTTATGTTCAGATGAGAGTCAGCGATGTTCGACATGCAAAGAGGGATGTGTATGCGAGGTGAGCTTTCACACTACCATCAAGATTAGATGGTCAATAAGTGTCAGTCGCATGTCACTGAGACTGATTGAGTGTATGCGGTGTGTGTCTGAGTAGTGTTTGTGCATGTGTGATAGTGTGTTTGTGACTTACCTCTACAGTAAGGTTACAGCTGCTTTGAGTCCCTGTGTGACAGTTGTCCAGAAGAATGCCAGTCAGGGCCAACTCTGGGGTGGCTGTCACTCAATAATGAATGATGGGTCCATCAATTAGCACCTGTCACCATGGCAACTCTGTTATAATAATGACAGCACTACTCAAGCAGAGGAGCGAAGGCAGGGTTTCATCTTTCTGTCTGTCAGGGATGAAGAGATGTGCTGTACGGCAGATTAGAAAAGTTGAGAATTTGTTTCAGCAGTTTTTTAATGCGTGTATTTTGTTTCGAGATGACCTTCATGCAGTCTTTCTGCCCGAGGCTGTAGATGTTAGACCAGTAGGTAATTTTTTTTCCAGCTTCCATTTTATTAACTGAGAGAGAAAGAAATTAAATGACTCTAACATGAATGCATCTTCCTTGTATTTTAAAAGCCTACATTTGCATAATTTTATGCACAGTTCATCGGTGGTGAATTTTCTTAAATATAACCTTTGTAGTAATTACGTGGATACTGATAATTGTTATAGCCTTTTCAATGTTATATTTATTATATCCAGGGATATAATGATTTTGCGCTGAATACCGCCACCAGATATCCTTCATGTGAATGCGATAACTAGGACAAATTTGGTTGGATTTCTTCTCCCTTGATAACCAACATAGTGGACCCTAGTGGCAGAATCCTATCTATTTCAGCTTCTCTATGAGTATTAGAAGTCATTCCAGTGGGAGCGCTTTAGTTGAAAATCATTTTTTTGCATGTAAGTCAAGCAATAATAGGCCGATTGAGATAAAATTTGGTTCATCTTGGTTGTCTTACTAATGTCCATTTTCTTGCTACTGTACCATCCGGAGTTCATACGGTGTCATTTTCATTCACGAGGTGGAGTTTGTGGGAAAAATGGGTTCTGTGACCATTATTCTGCATCTATCAGGTGTATGTAGCTCAAACTGAGTTCATATCCATTGTCTAACAATTATCATGGATAGATTTACACGTAGCAGAGGATTGGGGGGATTTCAGGGACATGCCATTGCTTTTAGCCCCCGACAGTGTAAGCTTTAATAATTTTAGTAATTCATATAATTTATTAATGAAACGATGCATATTAAAGCTGTGCAGTTTTGTGCTAGTTTTGACTATGTGTAGAGCTGTTAACTATGTTTTTGATATAGACTGTATAAAACAAACCTATGGTAAAAATTGGTTGATTTTGGTTGTTTCCATGTTGGTTTTTCACCCCTTGGTTGAGGGCTATTGTAATTGTTTTGTTGCCTGTCCATCTGTCTGTCTGTGCATTCAATGACATAATCACATTATCTAAAGAATGCATTGAGATAACTGCATCAGCTTTATACTGTGGATGCATCTGAGCACGGAGCAGGAGGCTATTGAAAATAGGTGACCTTGACCTACTTTTTGAAGGTCAAATGTCCTTGTGCAGTTATACTATCTTAGTACTTTCAAATGTAAATATGTATGTAATAATGTATGTATTTTTTACATAAAGACAATCTAATCTAAATTATAGGGCAGTAACTTTCAACAGAATCTTACACTATAGTGGGCCCAGGGGGATTATTCGTGCATCACATGTTATGTTTTGGAAGAAAAGGTGAAGCTGGTGGAATGTGAGTAGAGGTCGGTGAAAGTCATCAAACTAATGCTACCACAAATGTTTAGAAATAATTGACTGCTAATTAGGAAACGTTACGGCAAATAGCACTAATTTTAGCTATAATTTCAGTGCTTGCTAACGTACACTATAGATGGATGTAGGTGTAAATGTGAGAGTGAATGGTTGTTTTTCCTTTTTGTTGACTAGTGACATGTCCAGAGTATTCATGCATTTGAAAACTGGAAAAGTGAATTAATGAGCACCCCTTTTAAACATCACATATTGTATATTTACACTAATTATCAAGCTAAAATAGCAGGCTTGCTGCAATACTCGGTTAATAATTCTAAGTGATAAAAACAGTACATTTCTTCTTAACTGCATCAATAGTGCACCTGTCTGATAGGAGGAAATAAAAGCTGTCAATCCCACCTGTCAGTCAAAGCCCATACTGTAGACATCTGAGCCGTCCATTAGCTCGAACATCTCATGGACAAAGGAATAATTTAGAAACACGCACATGTGATATGCGACTGAAATTGCTCCTGGAAAAAAGAAGTTCTATTTCTATAGAGCTCGTATTGATTTGGCTGAGAGTCTACTGGAGCCAGCACCTAGTGGTCATCAGTTGTATTACCTTTTAAAATCCATCCACATTGGCTCAAATTACACAGTGGAATTCTGTGTATGCGGTGACTATTCAGCTGTTGTCACGCCCGTATATAAATGAGCCTTTAGTTGATAGTTAACAGCGTCTATTATACCAAAGCTGTGTTTGGAGAAGGGTTATACGTAAGGAGGCCTTTTATCACGGAGAATGGTGAAGGTCCCAAATGACACCTCCTGTATGCTTTTCCCCTCTTTGAATAGAGAATGGCACTGACTGATTGATATTGTAATTCTCACTGTGAAGTAATGTTTTACAGCATGTGTAAAGACAGATCTGTATGGCCCACCCTACCGAGTACCTTTCTTCTGTATGGATCTGCCAAGTGCTGAGGACTGGTTAAATGCTGTCAATCATTGATTTTTCCCTCTGACAGCAGAGTGATGGCTGCAGTGATTGAAGGAGTCAGGGTTTTGTCTTTCTCCCCTGTGCTGCAAGGATTCAAGTGAGAAATCCTCACACCTTCTAAGCCAGCCCATCACTGCCCTCCTCCTCTTTTCCCCCAATTTCCCACTCCCCCCTTTCTCCTTCTCTCTCTCTCTCTTTTAACAAATGGGCATCAACAGGCCATGAAATAATCAATGCTGATGATCCATCTTGGAGCCTGTCGATATGTTAATGAGCACGCCTCATCGTTATTGCTGCCGGGTCATAAATCACTGCCTCTTACCAGAATGCACAGCAGCTGGTGCAGCAAACCCCAGGCCAGGAATAAAACACTGTCTTTTAACGATTAATGTCCAAACATTCTGCTGCCCTGTGCCTTGATTGTTTTCAGATGCCAAAAAAGTAGGACGGATTGTAAATCAATAAAACAATAAGACAAAGTGTTTTAATAAAAGGAGAGGTTGCGAGTAAATCATTGCAGTGCTCCATTTAGCACTGCTTCCTGGGTAAGGAATAATTGGATACCTGGTACCCAGAAGTCATTTTTAAGGTTATAAATGCCTGTGTCGGCTACTAGTGAGAAGCAGGCTAGCTCGCAGCCCTACATTTTTCAAATGTGCTTTTTTTAAAGGAACTGAGCAAAGCAGAGGGAGGGTTTAGTGGCTATTTGTTCCAGTGTGAGAAATGAAAAGATAACATGTTTGCATTGAGTGCACTGTAAATCATTATGATGAGATGAGAGAAGGGGAGCTTTATTATTATTCCACTTCCTGTGATGGAAATCTTATACTTTTGTGCATTATATTCAACAAGCTCTAATGTTTGTTTTAGCATTTTTCATGCTATTAAAGGTCTTTTCCTGTCAGCGTTAGGAAATTACCTCTTCAATCCAACTCTTATTGACTCTTCTGTTCAAGTAAATCTATTTTGTTATGCAACTAATTTGATAAATCCCCACATGAATTAATCTGTCTCTGTTTTAAAAAGTGATCCAAGCCTCTTAAAATCAAAAATGTACCAAAAACCAATCAACTCTTGTTTGGCTTTAATATTGCTGTTAAGTGTGGTATCAGTTTTGTGACCTTGTGTTCAACAATTCAGTCAGGCTTGAAGATTGCAGTATAACCTCTGCGTATGACTCGACAGGACTCTGTAGAGGACAGTTTTATGTTCTAGCCCTTGGACTTCCTGCAGATTATGAATCATAAAACCAAGCATTTATAGCAATGTTAGCAACTAGAATATCATCTACATAACTCCTGCTCTCATACACGTGTCCTCACAATGTCAATATTGGCAGTTAACCAGTGTGCCAGTGCAGTTATGGTAGCATTGTCTGTGGCGTTTCATATGAGACCTTTCTATTTCAGCCCAGTGGTGCGCAGACAAAGCCTCCCACTTTCTCTTTGTTGCATAGAAACAATGTGGTTGTCAATATTTGTCCACTTAGATGTATCCAAATGAGTTAGATGTCATTGTTGTGACAAGAAAGCATGTTTCAAGTGGAATGAATAAATTTGCAGCATGACAGGTATTTTGTTTTGCCTGCCAATAAATCTCCTTTCAGCAGATCTTTACACAATTCCCTTTATTATGATCAAGTTCAGTGGTAAAACATAGCAATATTTGCTCTGTTTTTATTTATCCTCCCACGCTCACTAATACACCAGAACACAACTGTACTATAGGAGCCTCCCTTTGGTTTACAGAGCCAGATAGCATGTGCGAGCATTGGACACCCCAATTTATTTACAGGAACTGAATTTACTTCAGGCTCTGACAGCTTGAATTCCAGTGGCCTGTGTTGGACTTAAATCATGCTTGCGATATAGTGCAGCTCTGCATTTTTTCTCCCTCGGTTCTAAGTATTTTAATGATGAATCTGCTACTCTGGCTTATGCCGGCTCTAGGCGGACATAACAGCAGTTGTTTAAGTTTTCCAAAATAAATAGAGAATATTTCAATGGAGACAGATAGCAGAGAGGACCCTGGGAAATGGCATAGTTTGACTTGTGGAAGTTGCCTTTCTAAATTGTTTTTGTTACCAAGATAAGGAACATTAACTCGAGATGTCAAAGAAAGTAAATAATATATCAGTCGCCTGCAATAAATGCCATGTGCTGAAGAACCAAATGGAGATTTTTATTTCTTATACCCGTCATCTCTCACTATCTACATTCTTCCACTGATCTGTCTTCCACATCCACATACATGCAACCAATCATCCATATCAAATATTATCACTATCCCCGCTTGATTTTCCGATCACATCTGGGTGTCTTGCCATTTCAGAACAGATGGGCCCTGTGCGTTGGTTATTAGTGTGAATTTATAGCCTTACAACATACAATTTCATTAGAGAGGTCTGCCATTTAGTATGGGTTAAAGAGAAGAAGGTTTACAGTTTTTTTTTTAATTTTTTTACACTGATCTATATTCAGAGCACCTCATTCTGGATAGTCATTATTGCTCAGGGAGTTGAATTTGATTTATTTTGTGGGTGGAAAAAAAAAGAGTCTTATACAGGGAGTTACACTTTCAGCGGTGTTATCTACAGGAGCTGCTGTGTTGGGTGACAAAAATTTGTCGTGTCTAGCAGTCATACAGGTTCCTCGTGGGGATGTCGTGTCTTATCACCACAAATATAATTTAGTAGTTTTTAATCTTTAACAGTCAGTGTGACAGAAAGAAAAGTACTGTTGTTGGAGTTTTTTGCAATAATTTAAAACAAGTCAATTAAGTGGCTCAGGAGGTAGCGCGGGTCATCCAGTAACTGAAGGGTTGATGGTTCAAATCCAGATTGGTCCTAGTACTATCCTTGGGCAAGACACTTCACCCACCTTACCTCCAATGCTGCTACTCAGATAGATAGATAGATAGATAGATAGATAGATAGATAGATAGATAGATAGATAGATAGATAGATAGATAGATA
>JAQQZY010048703.1:0-10521 GCA_030068375.1 Ostorhinchus rueppellii | reverse complement strand
CATCCCTGCTTAGACTGTTGCCCCCGCGACCCGGCCCCGGATAAGCGGAAGAAGATGGATGGATGGATGGATGGATGGATGGATGGACATTTTCAGTACAGTGAAGGAGACCAGTGGGGGTGGTGGGGGCACTCCATAACTACCAAAAACTGAAAGTGAAACTTAACAGACATTGAACGTCCGACCCGGCTTCTGTGCCTCTGTCATTCTCTCTGTTGTCATGTTGACTCCCGCTACACAATGTGAAATCCATGCGACATGGACGTGCGCTGATGTGTATGTCAGCATATAACTACATCCAGAGCCGTTGAATACTGTATGGCTCTGACTGCATCATATTATTATAGATGATTCGATGATCTCTCTGCTTTGTCGGATCATTGATGGATTCTAATCCTTCATGATCTAATATCATCATATCACACACCCCTAATATAGAACTGTATTAAACTTGTGTTATCCTTGTATTAATTAGGCAGTGATTAGATTTGAGTGTGCATTAAAAGTAGATGAACACTATAGATTATCCTCATTCATATAAAAGCAATATAAATGGCACAAATGAGCTGCTTCAAATCATGTTCCCTGATTTGGGTGTCACTATAACCTTTATTTAGAGTGGCAGATTTCATTAAGAAACTTCACTGGAGGTTTAAATGAAACAAATATAACTAAGCAGTCGATGTAAAATAAATACAGATGGGGATTCTTGAATATTCAGATGGTCATTTCTATGAGTTTATGCAAGTAGGGTCTCATATTACATTTAATTGTGTGTTTCTCTTGTTTCTAGTATCAGTGAGTAGGAAAGACAAACCCTGATGATTCTGTGTCTTTGTTCATAATGATGTAATACATACTGATGGAATTCAGGGTGCATATGACCTGACGTGCATATGACCAAGACGACCTGACTGTCTAACCACAACCAACTGAATCCATGCTCACTAACAGTCTAGATTAATGCAAAAGCAGTGCACAGCAGCTTTTTCTGCGTTTATTTTTTTTTTAATATTGTACATTAGTGAGACATGACTGCAGAGTTCATGTAAAGCAGAAGGTCGCACCGGCTGATGTAACATTTCCCAAGGTTTAGTCTTGATTAGCTCTTTTATTGTCACATACATTACAGACACTGCCCAGTCTCAGCCCATTAGTTCCACATCCGTTAAGTCCTGGTCTATGCTCTAAAGTTGTATCTAACCACTATTTGAATCCATGTGAAATCACTATAATGCAAATGAAAGCTTTGTTAACAGATCTTTTCTGTGTCTGTTTGCAGACATTTGAATGAGTATACAGTAGTTATTTAGTTGTGGTATAAAAAAACATGATAACATATTTTATAGTCAAAATGTCCTTTGACAAAATGGTAATGACCCCTTGTACTCTAATATTGGTCTAATACTTTCTAGGGACTGAATAGTGGTTTTGCTTGAAATAAGTATTAAACTGCACTCATAATGATATTGAAAAGTCTTAAATCTGTTACTGTTATGTTCTTGTCTTCACCTGTTTGTGTATGTGTTTCAGACCCTCCCGGACAGTGCTGTGTCCACCTACGCTGCCTCACTGAAGGACAAAGGTGCCCTGGTCCCTGCCCTTTACAAAGTCATCAGAGAGAACTACAGTGATGTATGGACACAAACGCTTCATCCTTCTAATACTTTGTTTGTTTTCATATTTTATACAAATTCTTAAAATAAGACCACGTACATAAGACCTCTAACCCACACTTTTCACATAGTGATAATGTCATGGTTAGAGCTTGGTAAAAAAACTGATTTGATCAATTGGGGATCGATTTTATTTAAATTTTGCATCATTGAGTAATAGTGGATGAGATCAATTTTTCAGAGCGAGACCGCAAGTACCTGACTCTGGTACTGCTAAGGTACAGCCAGCACCATCTAGCAGGCCCCTGGGGGAGACTGGGTGTCTTGATCTTGCTCGCAACAGTTCAGGTGTGGGAAGGGTGTGGAGGAAGGGTCTGAAAAACCCTTACACAGGAGGTTCTCCCAGCCTCAAACTCAAACCCTACTGTCCAGAGGAACTAGCCACCCAGACCATCTGGTCGGTGGAGGTTTTCCAAGGCAGAAGCCAGTCGTTCTAGGAATATTAACTTGAATCCACACTCAGCCATAGGAGATAGTAAAGCACTTTAATGCTAGAAGCCACCAGCCATGAAACAGAATAAAGCTGAGGAAGAAGTCTGTTCTGAGCCACTATAAAAACATAGCAATGTTTCTGTCCTGTTCATTATTTAAGAGCAGTTTCATCTATTTACTGCTGAAATGTCATATTTATTTCCTGTCAAATATCAATAGTGATACCAATATTGATGTGCTGCATGGCTGTGGTAGTCAAATAATCAGGTTACCACTCAAAATTGTATTTTGGTTTCACTAAATAAATCTGAATCAGTCAATTGATACTGAATTGTATCGGATTAAATCGAATGGTGATCAATCGATTCAGTATCTTATGAATCAAAATCAAATCAGTTAAGGAAATTGGTCATGGTACCCAGCCCTAGTCATGGTTATTCATCATTCCTCTCATTCTGTTGGCTTACATATCCAGCTGTATCCTAATATCTCCAGAAAGTAGTTACCTCATCCTGACAGTGTTCAGAAAGAGGAAATGCCAAATGTAACAACGATTTCATCACAGGCATGGTACATGTCGTTGGCTGTTTTTTGCAGGCTGATGTGACTGTCTGTGTCATCATTTTTTTTGGGTTTTTGTGTCTCCTCTGCAGTTGCTGGAGCCAGTGTGCCACCAGTTGTTTGAGTTTTACCGGAGCGGTGAGCCACAGCTGCAGCGTTTCACGCTACAGTTCCTGCCAGAGCTCCTGTGGAGCCTCCTGTCCGTCAGCGCAGCCAGGGACCCACACACCTCTGGCTGCATCGAGGCCCTGCTGTTGGGCATTTACAACCTGGTAGGGGAGAGCATAAAGGCACTGTTACATTTTTAGATGACAGCTGAGCGTTTAGAGGAGACACTTCTTTTACTACAGTCAAACAGTCATGAAAAATACTCTATCCTTATCAAATGACCATGCAAATGTTTGTGAGATTTGTATCGTTTAGTGTGAAAGTATACTGTTGTGCTTTTTTCCTTGTTTGACAACTTGAAGAACCACAGTATATATGGGTTCAACAGAAGAATGGAAACTAGCTGCCTCTTAACTTCCCTTCCCTCAGAGATCGGCCTGTAATGGTTATGATCACTGAATCCCATTTTCATCCTTTTCTCTTGATTGTTTATCAGCAAAGTGCAGTGTCTCCTAACTTCCTCTCTGAACAGCAGAGTAGGTCAGCTGTCACTCCTCTGTCTGGCTGGCTCCCATTAATCTATTTGACATTAGCATGCATGTAGGGGACAGCAAAACCCTGGGGTTTCTGTATGTGTGTTCATAATGACACACAAATAAGGAGGCGGACACACACCAATAGACTGAGTGGGGAAACCAAGACCCTGAGGTCTACACACAAGCACCCACGCGTCACAGATGAGTGTACTAGAAGAGATAAACACGCGCCTTTTATAGGTTTAGGGCATGCAGGAAAATGTTTTTTTCCCCTTAACCACAGAAACATTTTCTGTTTTCTTTTCCTGTCTTTCTTTTTCACAGGAAATAGTCGATAAAGATGGACAAAGTAAAGTATTGTCTTTTACTGTCCCTTCACTTTCCAAACCCTCAGTGTATCATGAGGTGAGACAGTTTACACACACTCGCTTTGTCTTCATTTACATTTACAGAAATGGCAGGTTAAACCCTTCTTCCTCTACTCTCCAGCCATCAGCTATCGGCTCCATGGCCCTGACAGAAGGGGCTTTAGCCAATCACGGGCTGAGCAGGGTGGTGTACAGCGGGCCACACCTCCAGAGGGAAACCTTTACAGCACAGAACAGGTAAGAGGCTACAGGTTGGGTGATGGCACCGACATAACTGCTCTCCTGGATGTGAGTGGTGATGTAGCAACAGAGTGTGATTATGCTCCTTTTTTACTCTGCTGTCTAGGAAGGTGCTGCCAAGTAGTCTGATTAAAACTGGCAACAACCATCAGCCAAGAAGCAACAATCAGAATAGAAACACATACAGCGAAGCAGTAGTCTAACACAGTACAACTTGCATCTGCCTCCCAAGGCACATTCATTTGATGTCATATTATTTTTAGGTTTTCTTAAATAAATTTGATGAAACCCATTGTTTGCAGGGTTTTGTCATGGTGTCAGTAAATCTCAGATGGATAGGTGACCTTTTTCTTATTTGAATAAAAACTCTGCAGGCACCAGCAGCTCCCTGAGTTACTGTAGTAAGTTCTTTCTACTCAAAATCATTCTCACTGATCTGGCTTTCAGCATGTTCTCTTTTATAAGTATCTGATTAGACTTATCTCATTTTGCCGTTTGTTCATTTCTGCAGTCATGACATGAGAAGAATGTCTGAACTTGTCTTTAGTTGACATGACTTGATGTTCTCTGTGGCAGTAAAACACGTTCCACAAACTCCAGAAGGTTCAAGTGCGCTAATTGGACACTTTGTACCGACAGACTCTAAAGAATCAGCAGTGTACCTTACTCACTAGAATAGTAAAATGAATGCTACAAACGGCTCATAATGTGACATATACGTACAGATTATAATATTGTAATTACACTGATAAACAACCCATTAAAAGTCATTATCACTGGAGTAGGAAAGGTTACACAGTACAGTTATTTTTTTAAATTTAATGCTGCCATCATTCATTCATTTTCTGAACTGCTTAATCCTTAAGAGGGTCTTGGGAATGTTGGAGCCTCAACCCAGCAAAGGCGGGGTACATGTCCTATACAAACATATGAGGGGGCTTCAAAAAGTTAGTGGAAAAAGAACATAGCTTTGGCATGGTTTAAATCACATAGCTCTCAGTTTTACACAGATAAACTTAAAGGTTTGTATAAAAATAAACATCATAACTTGAACCTGTTGTTTTTTTAAACGACTGTCCTTTTTCCACAAACCTTTTGAAGCCCCCCTCATGTACATATACAGATGAATTAACCTGTCAGTGTATGTCTTTGGATGGTGGGAGGAAGCAGGAGTACTGAAGAGAGCTCACGCAGTCCCAAGAACATGTAAACCACCACATGTTCCATCATCAAGCCAAACTAAAAGTGGTCACGATATAAGACCTTTCAATGCTGCATTCTTTCATTCACGGTTTTCTTTTAAAATCTGTCAAACTCTTCATGTTATTTTTTAGCTTTAGACACAAATCTGTACGTGTCAGATTCTGTTCTGTTGGATGGTGATTATGTGGTTGGTGTGAACATATGCCATACTAAGGTTGTGTTTGTGCTGTTGAGGTTTGAGGTGTTGACCTTCCTGCTGCTGTGCTACAATGCTGCCCTTAGCTACATGACCTCCACCTCCCTCCAGTCCCTCTGCCAGCTAAGCTCCAGGTAAAACGGATACACTGGAGACAAAGACTTCACACATTCACACACAAACTTTCACTGTTTTGCAGGCTGTTGCTTATCTGATCCTCTTACAGACTATGCTGCCCCATAAAGCCAAGATACTGCTATTCAGCAAAGATCTGGGATGTCCACACATCCCAGCTCAGTGATTTTTGGTAATCTGCCAACTGCAGCTGAGCACATTACCCTGATAAGTGCAGAGCTAAAGAGAAGTAGTCAGGGGAAGTAAGCTTCCTCTTGACAGTTTACTCGTGTACATAGAAAGCCACTTCTGTAGCTTGTATACTCAGGTAGCTATGAGGTTTGAAATGTTCCTCATAATTACTTGCTTGATATCCATTAACCACCTACAAGTGATGCTTGGAAAATAGTCTGCGCTTTTAAGATTGTGGGTAATGTAGCAAAACAGACAAATTATTTGTGTGTATGTACAGTATATACAGTGTGTGTGCATTTAGCTGATGTGCTCTTTAAGGAGCTGCACATCAGCGTAACACAGGGAGTTAAATTGCATTAATGGAAATGCAGCTGAGTGGTTCAGTGGAGCGTTCTCTGATTGAAGCTTCTTCATTTTATTGCTTTTATTTTGTTGTCCTCCAGGGTGTGTATATGCGGTTACCCACGGCAACAGATGAGACGCTATAAAGGTATTAGCACGCGGTTGACGGTTACATCAGAGTTCCTGGTTCAACTCATCACAGGCATCCACTACGCTTTGTAAGTGTACACAGATGGCCTCACTGCTCCACTCTCTGTTTTATTTCAGGTGGGGTGGCAAAGGTATTAAATTTTTTCGAATGGTTCTACTCCTTTTGATATGTTCAGTCACATCTCAACTCTGATCGAAAACTGAACCTCTTCATCTGCACCTTTGACTTGTGCTGTTTGTGTGTATCTGCGTAGGTGTAATGGTGAGGTGGAACTGGGATCCAAAGCACTGGATGACGTCCTGTATCGTGCCCAGCTAGAGTTGTTCCCTGAAGCTCTGTTGGTGGGTGCAATTGTATTTTTCTGCCACTATCACCCCTCCACCCCCTAGGTTGTACACTTCTGAACCTGCAGTGTGTGTCTCAAAGACAGAGCATGTGATGTAGATGCACATGCCCGCCTGTGGTTTGATTCATGCACAACACACTGCTGTATTGTTAGTCTGTGTGTGTCAGAGACTGCAGAGTGTAATCCCACTAGATTATTTACATGCTTTCCACTCTGCTCTACTAAGCTGTAATCCTTGAGGCCTAGGGAGCAGAGGATTGAACCTAAGCTCACAGTATTACTACACAAGCTAAGGTGCATGCCTCTCCACAACAAAATATAAATATACCTCTGGATTTACATGAATAACAATGGCATTGAGCTATTACAAGAGGCTTCTAGAATAAATAAATCAATTTTGTGGATAAATTGCTTTAGTGCACACACCGCACTGTTCAGTTAGAGTTCAGATGTCTGCGTGTGTTTGGGGAATTTTGTGTCCACAAGTGTGTTTACTGGTAGAGGTGGCATGCACCAGGTGGTTGCTAGCTTAGCGGAACTACTTTACGACGTGTTCCTCATGAGACCAATGCAGACAAAAGATGTGTTGTGTTGAGATTTGGATGTTTTCTTCCTCTTCTTTCATACACAACTATTACATGTTCAGAATTAGTCAGAATTTGTGTCAGGACCAAACTGAGTTGTGAAAGAGTGAAATAAAACCGTTTTTGTTATTCTTATGTCATATTCTTAATGCCACAAGGCTCTGAAACTCACTCAGTTTGTCCTAAGCCTTTAGACCTTGCACATTTTCCAAATGAAAGTAAACTTCAATTCTCAGCATTGTTCCCTCTTCATTAAGTACTCTGAAAAAACACTTAGGTTTGAACGAGCAGATACAGTTTCTAACATTAAAATCCATCCTGAAATGTATGAACACAAGTGGACAGCTCTAAGTACATCTGTTGATACAAAGCATTAGACTGTATATCAAATGTGTCTCAAGGGATCATTTGTAACTGGATCTGACTTCCTTCCTCTGTATCAATATAGCCTGAAACACAGATTTAATTTTTGTTGCAAATTAAATTGACTGTGCCGGTTGAAGACGACTTTACACAAGTTTAAAGCATTTTTATGAGGAGTAGTCACGGGTTACTCACTGCATCAGGTGACATCGTGAATTGATCAATATACCTAAAATATCTACATGACAACGTTGACTTTTTGGTTTATTGGTTTGACAGACTGAGCATTGAAACCTCAAACGATTAAAACATCTTAATGAATTTCTTTCAGAACATGTGAACCAGAAGTGTTGTTCCTCCGCTCAGGGAAAGAAGCCAAAGAATGCGTGTGATGCCCTCAGAATATGTATTTTTGGACTGTTCTTTTTATATTTTTACATATTTTGTTTTTAAAACATTTAATATAATGCTGTTGCCGTGCTGTGGTTTGACTTAAACAGACACAGATGTCAGCACTTCGGTCTGTCCTTAGAAACTTTTCTGTTCGTACTTCTGAGAGAATGTGGGCCAATGTTTCTCAAACCACCTCCAAATGTGTCAGATTTGCATTTGTCCTCAAAGCATTAAAGCTGGGCTCAGATCCCTCATGACAGAGGGTAACGCCAGACCTGAACAGAACCTCACATCCTGAGTTTCCTGATAAATCGTTCTTCCAGTTTACATAGCCACATTACCTCCCTACAGCACTAAACCAACACAGTCCTGGTGTGGATCCATGGTGTCAGTTGGAAATCCTCTTTAAGCTCTCATCATGACTAACAATGTTTAATGGCACTTTTCCTTTCAGGTGGGTAATGCCATCAAGTCTTCACTGCATGGTGCAGCTCTAAAGAGTAACACCAAGGAGGGCGCAAGGAGTATCCAGGTGGAAATCACACCTACGTCATCTAGGATTTCCCGCAATGCTGTCACTTCCCTCTCCATCAGGGGTCACCGCTGGAAGAGACACGGTGAGTCGCACAAAAAAACCTCTGTAGGTGTAGAAACATTATTCTGGATACCTGAAAAATACATTCACAAACAGTTTTTAATTAGTTCTGTAAATACAGTTATTCAATATCCATGTCAAAGGCGAGTACAAGATTTAGATCTCTGTATTCCTATCATGTCAATGTCACTGTCGAACAGTCATTGTATATAAATGTTTATATCATCCTTGAGTCTCCAGACCTGTAGGTCACCCCTCGTCTTCTTGCAAGTGAGTGTTGTCAGCTGCCATAGTCTGTCTTCAATTCCAAGTTGCAGTTTCCTGTCTGATCTGGCAACATGTACCTGAAGTTTGTGACAGTATAGAAAAAGACAGTGATACAAAGAGAGTTAATGAAAACCAGAAAGTACTGGTACGGTAAAAGATACCATCAGACTGACAGACTCAAAAAAATACATAAACCCTCATTTGACAGAAAACAGGAAACCAGGAATTCTAGAACAACAGCAATGAAGTGCAGCTAGAGCGCAAGGCACTTGATCTTTTATTTTGTGCTTGTCAGATAAATTAGTTGTTTTTATTGTGTTTGAAGACTGCAGATGTGAAATAGAGCAGCCCTCCATCCCCATAGAACAGATAAGGCAGGTCAATTGTAGCCTTCAGCAGTTTAATAAGTATGTTTCATCTCAAGCCCATTGCCCCCGTTTCATCTCATGGATCCTGCCCATTGAGGCCCTAATCAGAGCTGCTTGTTTATTTGTAGAGCTATTGTTAGAGCACATGCTTGAGGGAAATATTTAATATGACTTTGTGTGTAGGGGTGACCCACTATGAAATACAGTTCTTTTTATTTTTATTCTATGCGTGTCATATTCACCCCCATATAGCATGCACTTTGACCATGTGTTATGTTCTGATCACTATGATTTTTGTTCTTTTATTTTTCTGCCGTTACATTGACTACCTCTGTGTGTCTTGTGTTACTGTGGCCATGTGTGTCTGTGCACATGGCCGTCTTTCTGTTTTTCATGTACGTGTGCATGATTGTGTCTGTCCATCTGTGTGTTTGTTTGTGTATACATATATATGTCTGTATTGTTCCACTACCCCCCATGCTCCCCCAACCAGAGTCCCAGGAAGTGAGTATAGACAATGAGGCTGCGCTGGGGGGCATGGCCATTCCCGAGATCAGTGTGACGGGCGTGAGCGGCGAGCGAATGCCCAACGGAGACTCCATGCGGCCACGCCCTGATGGCCGCGCCCAGTCCGATGGCGAAACACTGTGTGGCGCCTCCGAGGTCAGCATGGACCCCCGAGGTCATGACTCCGGCACACGGAGTCAGGAGGTCAGGAGGCAGAAGTCTGTGAGGCGAATGGTGGAGAATGAGGGTTCTGGGGCGGCCTCCACAGGGAGGAGCCAGTACTAAGGTCCTGCCCCTCCTTCCCCCTGCCCCTCCCCTGGGGTAACCTAGGTAACCATGTGTGGGGGCGTGGTCTAAAAAGCTGCATGACTTCCCCCTTTACCTCTTGTGCTGGGCTCCACCACCCTTTGTTTTATGCTTAATGGCACTATTCCTCTCATCTGTCTGTCCACCATCTTTTATTCATTCACTGTACTCTCTCCTTTGTGGCCAGAGCTTCCTCATAAATCTGCCGAGATTCTTTGAAAACAAATTATTTACAATCTAACCATATAACAAATCAATAACCTGATTTAAATATGTCTGATAAATAAATTTGCTTTGCTTAATTACAAAAAAGATCCCGCAAAATTACACGAATCTATTAAAAACAGGACCGCATTTAGGTTGTAGTTCAGAAACATGAAAACAAGGATGCCAAAAAAGCTTTTACATGGGTCAGTGGTTGAATAGATGCAAGTCTCAGACTCAGAGAATCACTGAAAACACAGAATAGTGATGATAAAACAGCCCTGAAGCTGAAGGTTGAGAACAGTTGCATACCCACCCTCAGCTGCAAAAAAAACACTGAAGTTTCTCTATTACAGTCAGTGTTTGCTTTGTTTGTTCTGGACTTTTTCTTAAGGTCAAATAAACTCTGACTCTCATTCAGATGTAGTTGGTGATATACCTTGTTCTGATCGCCACGCACTAAAAA
>JAQQZY010048668.1:0-10523 GCA_030068375.1 Ostorhinchus rueppellii | reverse complement strand
CACCATGTGGTAGATGAATGAAGTGCTAAAAATGTGGTATATATGCATACCTTTTGCCTGAAACTTGATGGGGCTGTTCATCTGACTGAAAAGGACGACGGGATCAGGTGATGATATGCCCCGCCTCTAGCCACAGGTGCGAGGGCCCTTTATCGCCGCTTGCGGCTTTAATTATATTTGTTTTCACATTCTTGTATTTTATGTCATTTTTGTGATCTTGCATATTGTTATCTTTCTCATGTAATTTATGTTGTGTTCGTTTACGCCATTTTCATTTTGGTTTTTTAGGTGATTTTTGTCTTTATTAATGTTTTAATATTGTCTAAAGAAGAGGTTTGTATTGAATTGTGACATTGAATACTGACATCTGTGTTTATTTTCCTTGTTTAGCCCTTTTTCTTTTGTTCTTCCCTCACTGTATTTTTTAAGCCTTTATCCGCCTACTTAATTTCTAGTTTATTTCAAGCCTCTTGAACGAGTTTCAAGCTGGTCTTGAGAATGAAATTTGGTTGAAAAATGGAAAGTGATGTTCTCTAAATCTGAACATTCCTGCATGAACAACTGTGAAAAACTATATCTTGTAATTTACTAGCTTATGACACTAACTCCTTTCCCCACTGTACTTACTGTTCAGGAGTCAGTGTATTGACTATGCTCTAGGAATGAGACATGACTTTACAGCAGTCATCTTCTATTCAGAGTGAAATATTAAGGAGCACAGACACTATCCTGTCTGTCTACCATGAGCCTGAGCTCAACACTTGTACCAAATCACTATAAAAAGAGCCAATTATTTATAGGTCATTCTCTGACAGGTCTGGTCTTGCTTATATATTTCAGGCTTCTGTCTGCATCATATTTTTAGCATCATCGTGGTTCTCCTTGGCCTAATCTTTTATCACTGTCCAGGGCTGATGTTTCTCTAAATATCAATGGTGGGTTTTTATGCTTGTGACAATAATTTACCAGGCAAAGATGTAGCAAAGCATTTGCCACTGGTGACTACAAGATGGCAGAATAAAGTTTTGAATTGCACCTTTTTAAGAGAAAGACTGTTTAATTAGTTTTGCATTTTTTTTTCCAGAAATTAATCCGCCACTGTAGTGGATTAAATATTTAGTGTGTGATTTTTATACTTAGGGATAGGGCTGTAATGACCACTCGAATACTTGAAAAGTAGTCAACAGCAAAAGTTTTTTGATTAGTAGTCGACAGATTGTTAGTGAGCTCCTGCACTTCTGTTTGAGAGAAAATTATTTTATTGCTGATTGCAATATTTGTTGAATGTTGAATTTAATATTTGTTTCACAAACTTTGTTATGCATTCTACTTGCGCACCAACTGTTCTTTTTAAAGAAAAGAAAATGTTTTTTGTTTTTTTTTTATAACTGTGTTAAATATAAATGAGCGCCATTGTTTTTTTTTTTCTTTTTTTGCAGTTCGTAATCTGACTAGTCATTGACTACTGTAATTACTAGTTGATTATTGAAATTGTCTGTAGTTGTTGCCCTAAAAGGAGGCATCTACAAGGGTGACATTGTTAAAGAAGCGCCATCCTTTCTGTAAAGCCTCAATCACAAATGCTGTTACAAACTGCTCCAAATGCTGTGCAAATGACTTATGGACCATTTTGTACAACCTTTTCGAAGTGCACGTATAAGAACAGAGTGTTTGTGGACCATGCCTATATTCGTAGTCAGGTGTCCAAGATTTTCTACGAATGCAGTACAAAATCCCGTTTCGCATGGTGCACTAATGAATGCCTTACCAACAATGCACGAACAATGTACAACATTCATGGAATGTGGTGTGGCCGCAAATAGATCTCAAGAACACAGTACAGTGCTATTAGGGATCCCTTGCAGTGTTCCCACGAACAGACATACAGATAGAGATTCGTATGGCTTTCTTGAGGTGGTCGTAAGGTTTTTCTATAGGCAGTCGTGCATCATTCGTGGTGTTTTTTGAGGGGATCAGTACAAATTTTCAAGACTGAGTGAATGACTGGACTCAAATGCACTGTGCTGAAGCGAAAGTGTTTAACAGAAAAATAAGCTTGAAATGCCGCCAAACCTGCAGAATCATGCATAGTCCACAGGGATAAGGATCAGATCTGTATGTCAGACAGTTAGTGTTTTTAATGTTCACTTCCCTCTGTTATTCTTATGTACCTTTTGTTTTATTCTTATACCTACTATAATACTTCAAATGTCTTCATCTGATGTCTTAGGACTCCTAATTTTTAACAGCACAGGTCCGTTTATCCGCAGTAATGTGTGATTTCAGCACCACGGACAGCACACAATCCCAAACACATTAAATGTATTCTAAAAGACTCAATGTAAAAATAGGTTAACATACAGTGATGTCTGAAAAGAGCATATATCGTCACCAAATTATGCGTGGATATCTCTAATGCTGGGATAGGCTCTGGTGCCTCTGCAACCTGACTGAACAGTTCACAAAATGAATTTATTAATGAAATACTGAATGAACGGTACTCTGAGATTAAACGATGTAAAGTTTTTTTGCAGAGGTGAACGTGGACATGACTGCAGATTTCACATGAACTTTGGTGATGATTGATCACTGTCCTGGGGCATTAAACTACATTGAGCTTTTTTTTTTATGTTAAGTGCTTTAGAATATCCCTCTTCTGCAGCTATTGGACTGAAACAGTGGTTACAACAGCTGGATCTTCCACTTCATCTTGTAGCTGTAGAAGTTTGAGTCTTGTAGTACACGGCCACTGTTTGTATACTGATCTAAATATTCTGAAACAGTGTAAGCTCTTCCTACCAACGACTTGAGAGCACCATGAGTTTCATGAAGGGCTGACGTATATTCACCTTATGACCAAATAACTGAAGTGGTCTTAGATCTAATGTTGGAATGTTTCAAGGCACCCTTATGAAGACCGTAACAACTGTATACAGTGTTTGTACGACACATAATCACGCCATTTTCTCCCGGCGGCCTTGAGATGGTCTTGCGTTTTGAACAGCAGTCATATGGACTTCATGAAATTGCCATGAGAAACTACTGCTCCCTCCACGAATATCTACAAACGCCACAGCTCATACAAACAGGGAGATTCATATGGAGCCTTGTGACTGAGGCTTAACTCTAAAATGTAGCAGATTAGGCTTGGCTATTTAATGCCCGATTTAGTAGTGGACGGTTAAAGCTGAGATGGTGAAATGAACTTGGGCAGTACTGATTTTCATCCCACTCAGTCGTCAGAAGCCTGGGCTCAGTCATTGCTGTAATTCTACATTCTATATGAGCAGTAAGCTGTAATTAGTGCGGAGGAGAGGGCTTCTGTGTGTCGCTTACTGATTTCTTACTGGCTCTGTGAAAATGGCACAGATCCTCGGCAGCCATGAAAACGTGGGTCCAGACGACTGGTGATGCATTGTTTGAGGAATTCATCCAGCAGGCATCAAATCAACAGCAAACCTGTAAGACAGAAGGTAGTGAATATCTGCTGTTACATACAGCTGTGAGCAAACTGAGTCACTAACACAAATAAAGTGCTGCATTAAAATGAATCTTAATTCTATCAAAAATTTTAAAAAGCAGTATTCACACTCACGCTGCCATATTTTTGGATGATTTTCATTTTTCTTTTTAACCTGTGGAAGAGGACAATATTCTAAGAAACAGATCAGAGTTTTCTTGAATGTCATTATGTCATATGGATATTTGCTGCATCTAATTTGATTAGGTTATCCACTGCAGACAGGATACATGACATACAACTACACCCACGTCTTTGATTTTTAGAGGATTTCTGAATGTTTTCTTTGCAAATTTGTGTAATCATCTCAGAGAATATATAGGTTTTGTTCCTCAAGGTTTTCTCAAAGAATCACTTGTTGTTGTTGTCGTTGTTGTTATCGTCATCATCATCATCAATACAGAGCTAAGAACATGTTAAACAGAAGAATTAAATGTAAAATCCCCAAGTGCTACACCGAGGTCTGCTGACTAACTTCCAGAAGACTCTTTCTCACGCTTGTTGTAAAGTTGTCATGTAAAAAAAACTTTTAAAAAACCCAAAAAGCTCTGGACTTAAGTTTGGTTATACTTTAAGGCGTGCTGCAGTTGCTGCATTCAAGAATATTTCCTACATTCAGAAGTTGATACTCAAATGGCCATAAATAGCATTTAAAACTGAAACTTTTTTATGTTTTATAGTTATTGATTGCATGTCTGTGTTTGTCTGTAGCAATAGTTTATCATTACGACCACAGTAGTAAAGTACACCAAGTATTGAATGCAGCACAATTCATTGAACATGTGGATCTCAGGATGAACTGAAATGAGCTCCATGACCACCAGTATGGACACATATGTGTTGAAATGCATAGTTGTATATCTATCATTTTATTTGGAAGGTGAAAATGCTTACCCATGTTGATGTTTTAAAGTATTTTTAAGTTGAAGGAGCTTTCACTCAATATCCGCATACTCTTGTATGTGGTGACACATGTCAGAATTGCTTGAGACATGACAGGTTCTAAAAAATAATAGAGATATTGCTTGGGGCTGCACATTTCAGTGAAAAACAGATGTTGAGATTATTTTGAGTCATATTGATTGATTTTGAGTGTCCTGTACTTGCTTAATTAACATGGAAAATACTCAGATGACTCATCCTAAATCAAACTTCCAAACTCGGACTACCAGAAAAGAATACCAGTACTTTACACTGTACCTCAGGCTAGTGTCAGAGAGTGTCATACATCTCCAGACAATAGAGGTTGTGCTCATTTTTATTTTTATTTATTTATTTATTTTTCATTTCTGCCGTTAATTACTAAAAATCCTCCTCAATCTGGGCCTTTAAGTGGCCACTTTTTTTGATTATATATATTATATGTTCACACTCTAATATTGCACTTATGATGGCAATGTTGCTGATTGTACTGCCTAAATATTGGCATGTTGTGGTTGTATTTTTGCTGTAATGCCCAAACCTTGTTCCTAGTATTTGGTTTGTCCTGCCTCCTGGTTCAATTCAAGGGAAAGTGAGCATGTATGATAAAACTCAGTTATTTTTAGGATATACTGCATGGACTCATATTTTAGCTTAGAATCTCTATTTTTTGAAATTGGTTTCCAATTTTTAATTGATTCAGTAGAAAAAAGTAACTTTTAAATTTATTGACACTTCTCAGCACTGATTTTTTTTTTTTTTTTTTTTTTTTTTTTTACTACATTTTCACAATATTATTACTTTGGCAAAAAATTAAATTTAACATGTTTTTATTGTATTTGTTACTTTTATCCATTGTCCTAAATCAGATTTTCACACATTTTAGAAATGGCAAATTATCAAGATTTGTCATTGAATATTCCAATTTTAGGGCTGTAGCTCCATAATAATAATAACAACAACAATAATAATAATAATAATAATAATAATAATAAATAGATAAATTTAACTTTTAATCTTTTTCAATGAAACTTCCAAAAAGTAAAGATATTTGAACTTACTTTTGGACACCTTAACCACTTTTTACAAGACTTGAAAGAAAATGTGTGTATATTTGATGTCCTTTTCTGTAGTTCTGCATTTGCATTTTTTGTGGTAAGTTTACCATTAAATTGCATACTAATTACATACTAATCATTTTCAGACACGTACTTTTTTTGTGTGCAGTACTTACTGTCCATTTTGAGGGTTGAAATACTACAATATGCTTTGATCTGCCTCCTTAAAGCAAGCTTGCTGGCTGGCTGTAAGATATGATGTTGGTTATTTTAAGTCGGTGCTCCAGAGATTCAAAGACTGAATTGGTACAATATAGTAGGCGACACGGTGGTGCAGTGGTTAGCACCTGTGCCTCACAGCAAGAAGGTCCCGTGTTGAATTTCAGGGTAGTTTGCATGTTCTCCCCGTGTCTGCATGGGTTTTCTCCGGGTAGTCCGGTTTCCTCCCACAATCCAAAGACATGCACTGATAGGTTAATCGCCTAATCTAAATTGCCCATAGGTGTGAATGTGAGCGTGATTGTTCGTCTCTATATGTCAGCCCTCTGATGAACTGGCGACTTGTCCAGGGTGTACCCCGCCTCCACCCTTATGTAGCTGGGATAGGCTCCATGCGACCCCCGTGACCCTAGTGAGGAAAAAGCGGGTATAGAAAATGAATGAATGAATTAAGTTGAGATCATGCATTGGTGAAATGCAGAGTACTGACATTCTTTGAAAGACAATCTACAACATAGCAACTGGGTGGGGCAGTGTATGTCACGCATACCTGACAATGGGTACACGAGTTCACAAGTGCACACATTTTTTTTCTCAGAAATTAGTAGTGTGATAAGTGTTATGTAGCATGTCCATGCCAATTTGAAAGAATATTCATGTAAGCATGTGTTTTGCACTTTTGCACAAACCATGAAAAACCGATACATCATTTCTGTAGCTCCATAACTGAGCTTTTTTTTTTGTTGTTCCAAATTTCACATTAAAAAATAAACTTGGGCAAATCACCACCTGTACCAGGTTGAAGCACTTACTAATACCTACAGAAATGTGTATAATAGAATGTTGTAGGTTTTGTAGTTTAAAAGTAACAGCCCATTGAACAGAAAAACTGTAGCTCTGCTTGACCTGACCCAACTGTATCTTTTGGACTGTTTGTGTAATTGCAGCAGTGCCACCCAGATAAGCCTGCGAGTAAGGGGCACAAGCCAAAACAACACTTACCCTTGAGGTCCAAAGGACTGAATGGCAGCTTATTGCAAACAAGGGTGGCTTGTTTATTGATGAAAGACACACTTACGAACCCACTC
Organism: Ostorhinchus rueppellii; assembly: GCA_030068375.1. Lineage (NCBI taxonomy): Eukaryota > Metazoa > Chordata > Actinopteri > Kurtiformes > Apogonidae > Ostorhinchus > Ostorhinchus rueppellii. Next base: position 3,717 of record JAQQZY010048668.1, on the reverse strand, counting down.
TTTCAATCAAATGCAATCCACAGCTTCTTCTTTGTCATAAGTTTTACATTTTGTGTGTTACCACAGTAGACACTACTTTGTCATAAATCATCCCAATTACTCACTTGAACTCACTTGCGACTGTCCAAGTTTCTCACCAAATAGGAGTCTCGAAAAAACCTTGACACAATAACAACTTGTCATGTATTTAGTAAAACCTCTTCGAAGCTGTAACCTCTCTGGTTTATTAAGGGTTTTAAATTAGAGTGGATAACAGCTGTCATCTGTCTAAAATCACATTTTATTTCATTACTTAACTTTTGTAGTTTCTTTCACTGAACCTAATTTGGAGATCCATGCATTTCCATGCACTTGACATTGAATATTACATTTTATTTAAATTTATTATTTATTTATTATAGCACTTCTTTGTTACGTCTGGGATCAGAAAAGGGACTCAACTGCAGAGTAACACTCGAAGAGAAAGTCTGAGGAACTATGTAGTTTATTTACAGGTACTGATACACAATCACAGTTGGAATTATGATTGGAATTGTGGGTTGAGTCAAAGCCGAGGTCAGTTAACACGTCCGAGGTCAGTAGTCTGGAAAGGCAGAAAATCAGCAACGGTATCCAAGGGTTTAAGCAGGCTCTGGTCAGAGGACAGAAAAAGTTCAAAAACCGGCAGAAAAAAAAGGCGAACACAACCAGAGGGAAAATGCAAAAACAGATACCGTTGGACCTGCGTGGGTCAGGATCAAAGGTCCGTCCAGAGGAGCTATGGTTCAGGTTGGATTCAGGCTGATCGGGGGGTCCAATAAACAGGCGGTTTATCAATAGGGAATCAGGCATAACACAAACTCTGTAGTCAATAAGAGGAAACAGGTCATGTACAGAAAAAGCAGACGGGAAAACCCGCTCAAAAGACACACTCATTACAAGGCTACGATCTCGCACTGGACTAACATTCACTCAGGGTTTAAATACACAAAAGGGAGGGAAAACACAAATGACGAACGAGAGACAGCTGGGAAGAACAGGTGCCAGTAATCAAAGGGAACAGGAAGTAAAGACACAGACAAAACACAGAGATGAACTTAACAAAATAAAACAGGAAGAGACCAAACACATACAAAAAGACCCAACGTCTGTCTCCAGACATGACATTCTTTTGCTTGTTTTTAAATAATTTGAGTTAATTTGTCCTTTTGCATCGCAGCTGTTTATGTAAATTGTCTGACTTTAACGTGAATCTTTCTTTGAACTCCCTGGAAATGAGGAGAGATGTGTGCATTCAGTGTGTTTACATTCACTGGCAGTTGCAGTCAGTTTATGATCAGTATTTGATTTTATGGAAATTCCAGAATAAAAAAACTTTATGAACAATTTGAGAAAATTTGTCCATGTGTGATAACATTGTTCATCATTGGTGTGAACTAATATGGTTTCTTGAATTTTAGGGCCACAGCACTGTTTCTATTGGGTCCCCATTTGTCAGAGGGACATATATAGCAGCAATATATGTGAATTATTTTTCCCGACATAAGCAGAAGAAGAGTTTCTGAATGTTGGCCTGAATGGGTGGAGTAAAGTGTCAGGAAAGTTGCATCAGAAGAGTGTCACCAAGAATGAAGGAAAAGATGCACAAGACAGTGGTGAGACCAGCCATGTTGTATGGGTTAGAGACAGTGGCACAGAGGACAGGAATCAGAGCTGGAGGTAGCGGAGGTCAACCCCTTAACCCCTGAATCGATTTCCAATTATGGAGAAAAAAAAGTTTGTCTTGCATTTTTTCTTTCAAGTAGAAAGTATTTTGGTTGCTTTTTTGGGGGGGGGGGGGTCATGCAAATTTGCATCAATAGGTGACAAGGAGATAAGATGCTGAGGTTCTCTTTTGACCCGGATGGATTGGATCAGCAATGAGTACATCAGAGGAAGAGCACATAATAGTCAGAGAGGCCAGACGAAGATGGTTTGGAGGTAGAAGGATGCTGAGGCTGGAACTCCCAGGCAGGAGGTCTTGACGAAGACCCAAGACCAGATTTATGGATGTAGTGAAAGATGACATAAAGGTAGTTGGTGTGAGAGAAAAGGTTGCAGAGGATAGAGTGAAATGGTAGAAGATGATTTGTTGTCGCGACCCAAGATGGTAACAGCTGAAAAAGGAAAAGAAAACGTAAAAGAAAAATGATATAGAGGACAACACCATAAAAGCCATAACAAGATTTTTAAAAAGTCAGGGAAAAAAAATCTATAATATAAAATCCATAAAATTAGATATAAAAGGGAAGATTTTGTAGATGGTGTTTTGGCTATGGAAGAGTTATAAAGCAAGATCTAGGGAACATGTTTTTTGTTTTTGTTTTTTTAAATGCAGGTTCCTAGAAGACACTGACTTTCTCTTTTTATGCATTTATAGCTCTAGTTCATATTCCTGTAACAATGAACATGCATTTATTGGATGGAACCAGTTATAAAATGTGTTGCATTGATAATGAAAATACATACATATTGACAGTTTTTTTTTATGTTAACTTGTGCATGAGACACTTCAGAACATGTAAATTCGTCACAGTACGAGGACCTTTATTATATATATATTTTTTTAATCCTATTCCAATAAAATAATCTCCCACAGTCCACCTCTCAGAGCTACCTGATTGGCAACATATTAGAAGTCTATAGACATCAAGAATAGAAAACATTAACCCCTTAAGTGCCAGAACTTTTTTTTTTATTATTCAATTTTGATGTCAAGATTTTAAAAAGTTGTTTGTTTCCTTAAGTTATGTTGCTTGTCACAATATTGCAACACACATTTATTATTCACTCTCCCTCCAGTTCAGTGAGAAAAAAAGACAGAATTTTGCTAAAACTTGAATGAATTGTACTTTTAATGTGACAATCTATTGAAGGACATTTCAGCGAAGTGTTTTGTGTAATTCTTACCATAGGTGTATTACAGTGGCGGTTGCTGGTCTTTCAAAGAGGGGAACCTCAATGTCAGCTTACATTATAAAATTTGTCAGTTTATTCCTATGTCAATTCTACCCTCTACTCAATTTCAAAAAAATAGTCTATGGTGTCTAAAATCAACATGGGATTCAGCCCTTGGGCTGATCCTCCAATCATCAGCCGAAGCCCACCCACAGCTCCATTCACCCCCAGAGATGCTGAACATCCAGGGGCACCACAAAGTCATGGCATTTATCCAATGACCGTTGAGTTTCAAGGCAATGAAAAAAAAAACTGGCCCATTGAAGTCCATGGACGCTCAGCTTCTGTGGACAAATCGTCTGGTTCATATCACAGTAGAGACAGTAGAGTGGAAATGCCTAAGTTGCTTAGTGCCACCCACCATTAAACCACACGAAGAAGAAGATGGGCAAGAAGAAGATGGGCAACTGCACAACAACGAAAACAGCACTGTGGGAATGTATGAGAAGTAAACATTGACTCAGTCAATTTGTGATAAGTAGCTGATTCTGAACGAACTCATCTTTGAGATGAATGTGTTCTTTTGTTGCTTTTGTAGTCAATGAAATGTTAACACAACCATAAATATTTGACAATTTAATTTTTGACATTTTAGGGGAAGCTGAGCTTCCCTTGCAGTCTTGGAGAAATTGCCTATGGTATATTACTACTTGACCCTGCGCATATGGAATGGAATGCATTTATTGTCATTGCACAGTGTTTCAGAGCAACGAAATTACGTTTGTGTTACAACCAACCAAG
>JAQQZY010048571.1:0-10527 GCA_030068375.1 Ostorhinchus rueppellii | reverse complement strand
TAGATAGATAGATAGATAGATAGATAGATAGATAGATAGATAGATAGATAGATAGATAGATAGATAGATATGGGATATTTATACTAATAAATATACTGAATAAACAATTGAAACCTGTCATTATTATCCTGGTACTCAAACACTTAATAAAACTTGTGATATTTAATGTCCTTTATGCTGAACAAATACAAACTACTCACTGTTTTCATAAACAGACATCGTAGAGGACCAACAGTAAAGATTTTATGGTTTTATGAAAGTTGGAAACACACTTTAAGGCAGGTTTTACAAAGTGGACAAACACAGATGTTCATTTCCTGTCCACCAGTTATTGAGGGATTTTTACTATTTTTAAGCCAGAAAATTAGATTAAAACATTTTTTCAATCACACATCTAAAAGTGCCCAATTTTTATTTTTATGTTTTTGCAAAATGAGGAATCATTCATCTTTCTTCCATAAATACTTGTGAAAGGACAAACAATAATGTAGTAAAGCAGTCCATAATATACACAGCACCTAGCATTAGCAGTAGTATGTAGCAGTAGCACCTAGCATTAGCATTAGCGTATAGCATTAGCAGTAGTACCTAGCATTAGCGCTTACCAGATGAATGTATTTGAGAGGAATTGCACTGATCTATGTTTTTAAGGTATTTCAAAAATGTATCAGATTTAATTTATATGATGCCAAATTTGAGCAAAAGTTATCTCATGACACTTTACATTTAGAGTTGGTCAAGACCAGACTCTTGGTATTCAAGGAGCTCTGTTTCAAGAACACCTGATGAAACTAATGAAGCCCTGAAGATGACACCGTATTCTGTTCAGGTGGTTGAATAATTTTCAGACTGTAGTAACCATTGAAATTGGGGCTTAATGTTGAAGTTGGACAAAACTCTTGTAATATTAGTTCTTTTAAGGTAAGTCAAGTTTATTTGTATAGCACATTTCAACAAGGCAATTCAAGGTGCTTCACACAGAACATTGAAATACACAGGGGAAAAGAAACACATTTAAAACATTAGAAAAGAAACATGTAAAAGGTTATTGAAAACAGCAAGTAAGAAAACGGCACATAAAATCCAAAAATATAAAAATGCACACATACTAAAGTAAGAGTTGTAGTGCAAAGTTTGGAAAGAGAATATAAAATGTAAAAAGTCCAAAGCCTTTCAATCAAAGTCAGCAGTGAACAGGTGAATCTGTAACCTTGATTTAAAAGAACTCAGACTCTCAGCAAACCTGATATTTTCTGGTAGTATAGGAGCTGAATGCTGATTCTCCATGTTTAGTTCTGACATTTGGAACACAGAGCAGACCTGCACCTGACCACCTGAGTGGTCTGCGTAGTTCCAACTGGACTAGAAGGTCTCTTCTGGATTTTGGGCCTAAACCATTCAGTGCTTTTAACTATTTAAAGTGTTCTTTTTTTTTTCACTTAAGTTTTATTGAAATTTTCTGACCATAAAATTAGCAAAAACCAACAAACAAACAAATCTTACTTGGGTACACGACACAACACTATGTTCACATTGTTCAGTTTAGAGTGTTCTTAATGTGTTTATTGCAAATACCAGAAATATTAAAAATTGCGCCAATAAACCTAAAATGCAAAAGGGGTTGACTAATTTTGATTGCAACTGTGCTTAATACTTGTTTTTGGAGTCGACTTGACAGTTTTTGGTCCTTCTGACAATGATACTCACAAATTTCAAAGAAACATATGGTCATTGAAGGCCTTTATTTGTAGAAAAACACAACTCAGACCTCAATTAATGCAAAGAAAACAAGCTCAGATTCATCTTTAAACAACCCAGTGTTTGAACGTCTGTGCAGAACATAACATTTGTTCACTGTGGTCATGCACACAGACGGGGTTTGTGGGCATCCATCTTCTTTTGTATCACTTTCCAGAGGTTTTCATTTAGGTTCAGGACTAGAGTCTCGACCTCTGTTTTCATTTTTCCCAGAGCTGTGTAGGTTTTTGTGAATGAGTGTACCACTAAACCATTAATGGTTCGCTATCTTCTGTTGTGTCCTATAGGGAGCAGCCCATCTTCAGTGCTAGAGCTCATGTCTTCCAGATCGACCCGGCCACCAAACGCAACTGGCTGCCGGCCAGTAAACATGCTGTCACAGTGTCCTTCTTCTACGACGCCAGCCGCAGTGTCTACCGCATCATCAGTGTGGGTGGGACTAAGGTAAGAGCATGTCATATATATGCACATACACCAGGGGTTCCCAACCCTGGTCCTCCTGCATGTTTTAGATGTATCCCTCTTCCAACACACCTGATTCAAATGATCAGCCTATCATCAAGTTCTGCAGAAGCCTGATTAAAAGTTTTTGCATTAGCTGGTTGTGAAATTGGTATATTTCGTAAAACTGCAATGGAAAGACCTTTTTTCACAAATAGTCACATGTATGAAAAACCCAGATGTGGACGGACGTTGCAACAAGCGAAGAAGAAAAGTTTTAACAGAAACATGGTTCAGTATGTGAGGACACACCAGGAAGCTGAATAATTTTAAATTTTGGACAAGATAGAGGGGCAAAATATAATAATACTACTAATAATGAATATATCTGTAAATAAACACCATATTTACGTTCGTTGTCATGTTTATGGAATGACTTCTCATGTCATTTTGTGACGGGGACATCGGGGGTGCACAGGCTACATTGTTGTAGGGCGTTTGGAACAAGAAAGCTCAGAGGGATGCACCAGCGATGCCTCAGACAGACCCCCCAGATTGAAGTCTGTTGTATAATAGTATGTGAGACATATTCCTCCCACCACAACTTGACAACTGGGGTTCGTGGGGAACCTGCTAATCCGTGCATCACTACTGAGTAGTCTTTATCAACAGAATGCACCTCATCAGGGCCAGTTCACTTTTATTTTTACTGTGCAGAGAGAAGCAGGAGACTGTTGTTGTAGAGTGGATCATTGTTGTGTGCAGTCGTATGGATCTATATCACACTGCTGCTTACAGTACCAATCAGGTGAAACTGGATAATCTTCCATGACACACCTGATGGCTTCTCACGGCACACTAACGTGCCACGGCACACTGGCTGGGAAACGCTGCTTTACAGAACTGCTTTATTTGTGAATCCTACCTGGAGGTGTTTGAGTAGATGTATTTTCCATTTGGATGTAATTTTCACGGTTGGGAATACATTTATTTACCTCGTTCATGTGGGAGAAAATTATTTATTTACTTTGTCTCAGCACCTGGGAGGAAATCTTATTAGCAGCTAAATGAAACTTAAAGAATGTTTTTGTTGTTATAGACTTAATCTATTGCTCTGAGATGCATTTGTTTTGCAGAAGAGAAACACAGATTTGGCAGCTAATGTGTCCCACTGGACTGTTCACTTTGCTTCTGAACAAATCACTACACGTCACAGGAAACTTTTTGACTCAACAGTCTTATTCTGGCGAGTTTTCAGTGTCATTTGCATGAAACAATCCCTCTGACAAAGACATCTTCCTCTAAATAAAACTTAAAAAATATCCCATGATTGAAGTTAGTCTCAGGTTCTCCAGATAAATGTGAAATATTTAGAAAAGAACCATCACTGCAATGAGCTCAAATGCACTTTAACTACTCGTGACATTTCATGATCAGTACATTAACGAAACAGGTACTTGAAAATTCAAAATAAAAGACACCTTAATGAATGTGACTTTTTAAGGTGACAAGAATTCATCAGTGAAACATCTAAAGCCTTGTATTGACTCTTAAGGAGCTTAAAGACGAAAGAAAAATGGTTTTATTCACATAATGCAACACCAACAATTCAATTCATCATTTATCAATAAAATACAGGATCGTAATTAGTGATTACTGACATGAAGAATAATAACATTCATTTGGAGCTTAGATTAAACTGGTTTTGATCAGTTAGGTTAAAATAAAATTATAAAAAAATAATCAGTAGCAAATATTCACCCTTTTTATTCATTTTGGTCTCAAATGACTGAACTGAAGTAAAAAATAAAAATCTATATTTATTCCAATAAGCCTAGCAATTTTATCCAGTCTTTTTTTTTTTTAAAGTGAATTTCATAATTATCCAGTTTAGTTTTTGTATTTCTTTTTTTCCAGTTTACATATTATTTCTTTATTATGCTTGTATATTAGTGGTCTGTGAAGGCCTCTGACAGTGTTGATTTCCCTGTGTTGTCAGGCCATCATCAACAGCACCATCACCCCCAACATGACCTTCACCAAAACCTCCCAGAAGTTCGGGCAGTGGGCCGACAGTCGGGCCAACACTGTATACGGCCTTGGCTTCTCCACAGAGCAGCAGCTGCAGCAGGTAAACAGACTTTGTTATAGTAGATCTTAAATATGAACCTGGAAAGCCTTAATCACCACCAACATTTCATTTAATTTAACTTAATTATCTTAAACTGGTTCTATGTAAATGAACTGGTGGCTTGTCCAGGGTGTACCCCGCCTTTGCCCTTAAGTAGCTGGGATAGGCTCCAAGCGACCCCTCATGACCCTAATGAGGATCAAATGGGTTCAGAAGATGAATGGATGAATGAATGAATGAATGACTGGTTCTATGTAGTATTGATATTTCAAACTCCCACCAGTAGGGGGACGTCTACTACCAGAACAAAAAAAATAGCACTATGTAGTACTAGTACTATAGTAGTACTATATATAGTACTATAATCTTTACACGTTGCATCAGCTGATAGTTTACATGATAGCTCTGTTAGCTTAGTTTGGTTAGCTTAGCTTTCATTTTAGACAGAAAACAGCCACAGTAAAACCACACATCACCTTTGTTTTCTGTACAGTTTGTCTTGTCAGTAGCTGAAATAAAGATGCGTTATAATCCAATAAACTAGGTCGGAACTGTCACAGTTTAGTCTATACTGTGGATCAACAAACAGCAACTTGGCAAAGATAAGAACATCCCATAATAACTTTGGCTGCACTAGTACGTTGACCCATGGGGATCCACAGGTTCTAGATGTGGTACTTTTTATGCTATTGTGTATCTATGCTTGCTGTACTGCATTTGTCACCGCCAAAGTGTTCTGGTCACATACATGATTATAAGGCTATTGTTATACAAAATTACTAATATCTCCCAAAATATTGGTCCAATCAACTTGTCGTTTTTGCTAGTCTGTTCCTTAACCCAAAATGCACACGTTTGACAAACTGCAGCAGTCAGCTCTGGACAGGTTTTGTGTGAATCCCCAGACACACACACACTTGCATGCACACAGAGGCTGCTTGGCTTTTATAATGTAGATAAGCTGCAGAATCAAACTCACATGTGTACAAGAAACGCTGACATTTCATCATCACATCACAAACACTTCGTTCTTTTCATTTGCAACCGAGTCCAGTGGAGAAAACAAAAACAGTGCTAGTTAGCAGATTTCTAGCTTTTAGCTTTGTCACTTTCTTTGGCTCTAAATGTAGTTTCTTAATGGTTCTCATCCCACCTGGCCAGTTTCTCATGGTGTTAATTTTCCTCATCATAGGACACAGGTTCAAACATGTGGCCCGTGGGCCACATCCGGCCCGCCAAAGGGTCCAATCCGGCCCGTGGGATGAATTTGTGAAATGCAAAAATTACACTGAAGATATGAAGAATCAGTGGTGTCAAAATCCTTTTAATTCATGTTCCACATACAGACCAATAGGATATGGAGTGGGTCAGAACCAGTCGAATACTATTATAACCTATAAATATTGACAACTTCAGATTTTCTCTTTGCTTTATTGTAAAAAATTAAAATTACATGAAAATGTTTACATGAACAAACTATCCTTTTACAAAAAATGTGAAAAACCTGAACAAATATGAACAATCTGAAATGTCTCAAGAGTAATATATGGAATTTTACTAATATTCCGCCTGTTATTAAATGATTTCTGTATGTGTAGTAATTGTAATGTACATGTGTAAATTGGGGCAGGATATTGTGAAAAATGCACTTGTTATTCTTAATACATTTCAAGTTCATATTATTCAGATTTTTAAGGAAACTTTGTAGATGTAAACATTATCATAATATAATTTTACTTTTTTCACTGTTATTATTTTACTGGTCCCACCCACTTGAGGTCACGTTAGAGGGAATATGGTTCGTGAACTAAAATGAGTTTGACACCCCTGTCATAGGAGAAGGACGGAGTGACTCACTACTCCCTCTACTGGTCACATAAATCCTCCGGCTCATCGCAGTAAATAAATGCAGTTCACATCTTTACAGTCCAATACATTTGCATCTTTGACAGAACTTTATTTAAAACACTCCATAACTGGCATTATAATTACTACATATAGATGCTTTAATGTCTTTGGGTCAATATGAGTCAACCTTGTTTTTGTGGAAGTCCACATTTCTGATGTTATAAATCTTTAAATCAACCACTGTTCAATGATTCATCAGAGTGTAGATATGGTGTTGTTTTTCCAGGTTGTCATGCAGTATGAATGCTGTTTTTTCTTCAGTTTGCAGAGCAGTTCAAGGAGGTGAAGGAGGCGGCTCGTCTGGCCAGAGAGAAATCCCAGGAGAGGTTTGAACTGGCCAACACGGCCCTGAACATCGCAGCCCCACAGGTCAGTCACTGTGTTTTATCTCCACAGAGATCTGTTTCATGTAGAATCTAGGCTGCCCTGTCATAACTAACACTCCAAAGGCTGTATCGTGCTCTGGAAAAGCCCTCATGAGGCCAAATGAATGACTAATGCAACAATTACATCACATATTTTCATAACTCATTTTAAATTTTTTCATTTCCTCTTACGAAAACTTTCCTTGCAGACCTCATGAGTATGTTTTATCGTAAAGCTGTTTTTTGCAGCCAGGAAGTGTTGGTACTTTAGTGAGTCAAATATTGAAGAAGCCAATAATATCTGCAACTACAACTGGGCAATAACATGTATTAATGTTAAAAATGTGCCTTTACTTCTAATGGTCTGTATTTTAATAGTTTATAACATGTAAATGGTTCCAGATTTCAATATTGTTCATATTGATCAGTGATAGAAGTCATATCTAGACTTAGATTGAATTTGTTCAGTTCTCCTCCAGTGAAAGCCCCGCCCACTTCTCTTGTTAGACTGATCTGCATCCAGACCACAGGACTGGAACATAGAACAGAACCTGACAACCTCACCCATTTTACTTATTGATTATTGATCGAACATGTCAGTGAAATACAGGGATGTTAGAACTATTTTTTTAATATCCCTGAAACTGTTACTTGAACATAGTGGTTTTACTCAGACCACACCACCACCACTGGATATCCTTCATGTGAATGCAATAACTAGGACAGATTAGGTTGGATTTCTTACCTCTTGATAACAAGATTCACTTTATTGTCATTGCACATATTTCAGAGCAGTGAAATTACCTTCCAGTCCCAACCGACCAAGATTACATTAAACAACAGGACACACATGGGAATACAGATACAGTTGTACTGATGAATAGCAATGAAATGTGGTAAATGTTTGCAGAATGACAGACAAAAATGGAACATTAGGATTTGAGGAAAGAAAAAAAGACTAATTTCATCTTATAACCAACATAGTGGACCCCATACACTGGAAAAAATCAATCTCTTCTCATTTCTAGTTCAAATATCTCATCACACTTAAAATAAGACAGAATCCCCTGAAGAGTAACTTTTCAGTGAGATATAAGAACTGATTTTAGACAACAGATCTGGAGAATCTTATTTCAAGAAATCTTACCAAGATCATTTTTGCTTGTTCCATTGGCAGATTTTTTTTTTTTTTTTTTTTTGCTTGAATTAAGCAAAAAAAGAAGAAAAAAAAATCTTAAATTAAGCTGAAAAATCTGCCAAAGGAACAAGTGAAAATTATCATGTGATGTTTTTTTTTTTTTTTTTTTTGTCTTTTTCAAAAACTGTCTGTACAAATCACAGCTGCATGCCTCGCCGCCTAAAACTATGCTAGGTGGAGTTTTGTGGGAAAAATAGGTTCTTGGACTATTATTCTGCCACTGTCAGTCCCTGTAGCTCAAATTTGAGTTCATATTGATTGTCTAACAATAATCATGGATAGATTTATATATCGCAAAAGACAAAAATTAGTCACTAAACTTGAAAAAAAAATAGACACTTCTATATTTTCAGAAACCCAAATAAAACTTTTTATTTTGATAACATTTTTGTCCTTATCACCCATCCCTTCCGGCAAAACCTGTCCACATCTGGACGTAGCTTAGGACCGACACTCGGCTTGGTAACATTAACCCTTTCATGTGTACTAGTCACTACAGTGGACAGTTATTCTGCAGCTGTTCTCTTATATATTCATGGATTTTGTCGTTTTAGTTCCATATCAGCCAGTGGACACTTATGCACCATCCCATACACTGACATTCATACCATTACTGTAAGTTTGCTCTTATTCATGAATCTGATCTGCAGCAACATGTTTCAGTGTAAATCAATAATTTGTTATTGTTATTAGACTGTAATTGACAGGTTTGTTTTTAAACAAAGTGAGTAGTTATTAGTATTAAAGTATGTTTAAATGTTAGAAAACATCAGATTAGCAGAATTAAATTGTTTTTATTTCATTGATTCCACACAGTATATGAGTAAATTGTCATAAGTGTGGTTTGGACCCAAGTGCAAACACAGTCCAAATGTCTTGGAAGTTTTAACACAGTTCCAAATTCTACTGAAAAACACAGTCTAAACAGAGTCCTCTTCAGTACTATACTCCTGTACAGTACCTGGAATCAAAGGTGTTCTGTATCCAAAAGGGGCAGGCAGAATGGGAGGTCGGTGACGGTCCAAGCTCCAGTGCCGGGTGATCCAAAGTGCAGAGCGGCCAGGAGACGTGGACAGGAGATGGAGGGATGGTCAGTTACTGGGGTTCTGGCTTAAAGATGTGGTCCAAATGAAGGGGGGTCTATCAACCGGGGAACAGGCAACAACAGGGTCAGGTGAATAAACAGGTCCAAAGGCAGGCGGCAGACAGGGCAGAAACAGGGACAGAACCGGGACAGGCAACAGGTAACAGAAAGAGGAAAAACCGCTGGAAAGTCATGCAGGGGCAATGAACGATCTGGCAAAGTACTGACAGGAAAGGGAACTTTAAGTAGACTACACCTGATGAGCCACACCTGTGACTCACCAGGTGCACAGACTTAGACTGATAGCTCAAGGAGAGAAAACTAATTGACAGGGCAAAGGTCAGAGAGAGGTTAACAGGCAGAGCAGAGAGCAGACGGATGGACTGGGAAAGGTAGACAGGGTGTGGACCGGTGAAGAAGAAAAATTCAGCAGACAGGTGTAAGTAGTGAATGGAATGAGGTGGCAGGGTCAAGGAGTGGGTGTGGCTGAAGGAGCAAACAGGTGAAGACAATGAGTGCGCAGAGGTGAAGTAGGGTCATGGCGAGGGACAGATTATGACATAAATACATGTTTCTTTGCTTCAAGTATTAAACGCATGGTGTCCAGTTGAATGGACATTTTTGCAACTCCATGAAAAATAGGTTCATAAAAAAAATTTTCAATCGCACTATTTTTTTTAATGTCTAAAGAGGAATAAAAACACTCAGGAAAGAAAATCTTTATTAAGGCTCTTATAGTTCATGCATGAAAGGGTTAAAAAGCACTTTAAGGTTTTGCAAATTTTCCAGGCGAGTATGACAAAAAGGAGCGTTGAAATCCCTCAGACCGTCGTGCTTTTGTTTCTATTTTAAACATATACGGAATGGTGAGGGATTAGACGGATCTCCATCTGGCTGCTCCATTATTTCCCCATTGGTTAGCTCCATTAAAAGATTTCATGCATAACAAATGGGGATCGGCAGCAGAAAGACGTCGCCGCTGAAGGTGTTAGTTGGGCCTGTAGTGGTTGAACTGAGAGGGAGAAGGATGAAGGATCAGCAGAACGGAGAGAGGAGGAGCTCAGTCGTTTATTACTGAGGGAATCTGGCTACTGCTCACAGGACAATGGCTGGCTTTTATTCTGCCAGCGTCTGTGATTCCTTGGTGGACTTGGTAAGTTTGAGGTTGGAGAATTGAAGGTTTGTTTGGAGCTGAAACTTTTCGTCCTTCAAATTCTCTCCCTCACAAAAACTCCCCTGTAATGACTTTACGAGGATAATTCAGCACACAGTGATATTTTCTACAGCATTTCTTCTGACATTTACAGCAGGAACAGCCTTCGAACCGCCCTGTTTGCACGGCCGCCACTGACATTTACAGTCCAAATATGGAGCAAACGTTAGGACACAGCGGCTTTGTCAGTCAGGTGGATTTGTAGGTAGATCCTCCAAGTATTTACAAGAAAAGCATAAGTGGACAGTAAGAAGTCCACCAGTGGGACTGTGTTTTTGAAGTTGTCCAATATACAGTCGCTGAAAAAAGGATTAGACCATCAAAAGTCATCAAAAACAGTGGTTATGCAATCAAGTCCTAACTCCTGTGTGTGTCATGTGACTAAAACAGACAGAAAAGAAAACATGGAATGTCTAAAAGCACTGTTTT
>JAQQZY010048509.1:0-25344 GCA_030068375.1 Ostorhinchus rueppellii | reverse complement strand
GGTGGTTTCAAAGAAAAGGCCATATTTCCTGGGTTATTTAACACATTTTGATTTAAAAACCACCAAATAAAAGCTGGGATTCTGAACTTTTGTGTCATATTCATTGTTTTATCTGAAACCCAAATGTCTTCAGTATGCAACAAACACAAAGGAATTGAACTGGCTGTTCCAATACTTTTGGAGGTGACTGTATATTAATTTCAGTGGGGGGGTTTTCCGCCCTGTGCCATTGATGTAGTAATGTCAGAATGATGCTTTTACAGTAGGTATTGATAGAAAAGTTGGACAATTTTATTTGTTTTTTTTTTTTTTTATAATTCAGCTAAACTACGCTCACATGTAGCTGTAAACAATACATATTCCAGCAAAAACACAAACTCCAGCCTGTGTTGAATAATGACCGGTCAGTTGTATGTGCTGGTCATTAAAAATAAAACTATTCCACAATAATTCATCATCCCTCCAAAGCCAGGGTGAGCCTTTGACAGCCCATTACTGTACAGAATAACCATCTGTAACATTAGCTCCATAGACCTGCTCGTCCAACACTAACAGATGCAGAGTGTCTCCAACAATATGCTAGCAACGGCCTTAGGATGCTGTGTTTTGGCCATGTTTAGATGAAGTGCAATTGACTATGTACACTACAGGCGCTGTAGCAAGCAACTATGGGCATGTCTCAGCGGACCATAAATGATAGCAACTGTCTGGTCAGCTGCTCTCTGAAACGAGAAATCCTAGCCAACGTGGTCTCAACATCGCCTACTCATGTGTGCATGAGTGTGTGTGTAATAAATACACTCACAGAAGGGCCAGTAGGAGAATTACAAAAATAGCTTAAGAGTGGGTGTTTCTATATTTTCCTCTCTCATGGTAGCTGTTAGCGCTGCTTCTCTCCTACTCTGTTTGCGCCTCTCGGGAGAGAAATTACTGTTCTTGTATTCTTTCCTTCTTTAGGTTGTAAATTAAATGCTGAAAGAGGGTGAGTGACTGAGCCTAAATGAGTGTTTCCACCTTTAGAAGATTGATTCCATCTGACCCTTATCCAGACTTCCTGTTTTGACAGTACAAGCAGCATTTTTATGGCTACGAGGTGTTACCATTTATACAGTATTGTGCCCATTTATGGATGCCTCTGGCTGCTCTCATATCAGGAATGAGCATCAGTCTCCGTTACCCCAGTCCACCTCCCCCATCCTTCACATTTCTCATCCCTCTCTTCCAGCCATCACTGCTCCATCCCTCTTAAATTCACTCATTCGCCTCTTGCATTCGGGCATGAGGTCTTCCTCTATGGCCAAGCAAGTATAAAGCCCCTAAGTGTAGTATTTATCTCTTCACAAAACGTTTAGGCTTGGCCACATGTTCTCAAACGCATCACTGCTGAAATGGAGAGAGAACAAGAGGGAGAAAAGGAGGGGGTATTATTAGATTGAATGACAAAAAGGAACAGTGTTGTGACAGTGAGCAGCTGGTGTTTCCGAGTGTTGACAGGCGCTGTTGTGTGGGCTTGTGTGTGCGTGCATGTGTGTATATGTTTGTGTTTGTGTGTATGATGGAGACAGATTGTCCTGTGATTGTTCATTTCTGAGCGGGGCTCTGCTCATAGGGGTTATTGACGGCATCTGCGGGGAAAAGAAAAACATGACAAATGGCACTCAACCAAATGTCCCACTTCATTTCCACCCTCAAGATATTTCCTACTGATCCAGTGCAAAGACCTAACAAAGTCAACATGTTTGGTTAGACACTAAGCTACTTTAAAAGTTAGCAGCCTATAGATTTCTAAGTGGAGCAGTTACAGCAACAAAAAAACAAAGTATTGAGCTTAATTGGTTGGAGATTAATAGCTGAGAGTCAATGTTAATAATGTGTGTTGTGTTACTGCGTTACCATGTGCCGTAGTGCTTTCACCCTCTTTGTCTAAATAGGTGTTGTGTTCACAGGGGGCTTGGTGGCAAACTGTGCTTAGTACCATATGCTGTATGTGCTTTCTAGCCGTGTGCAACATGTAACCTCTATGCTCTTACAGCCACCTGTGTTTACGGAAACATGTACCAGGTTCACATGATGATCTCACAAATTACCCCTACTGCTGTGTGTTTTCTCCCATGTTTATGCCACAGGTCGCGGTCTATTAGTGGAGCCTCCTCTGGTCTGTCTACCAGCCCCCTAAGCAGCCCACGGGTAAGTCACAACCTTCGTTACCTTCATATCATGTAGACACATAGACCTCTTGACCTAATTTTCAGGTGTATTTGTTCATCTTCAGGGTTAACAATCGAACTACTGCTGTTCCCTCCTTATTGCTGTTTCTGTTTGTCAGACAGAGAATATAAAGACTATGTTTACCTTATAGGGCTTGACCTTTAACAAAGTACAATGAAGAACACAATGAACCTCTCACTCTGAAAATGCAATATCAGCCTCCTGTTTTACTTATTACTAGTCTTTACTGCCATGCCATACAATTCCACAGTGTAATCCGCAATAATCCATTACGCAGATCTACCATTGTAGGGAAGCTGGGATCCACAATGATAAGCTCTTCATATCCGGTGTTCAGGGTTGGCATGCATCATCACTGTGTCGACAGAGTTCGGTTTTTAGTTAACGTAGACCAAACATACAGATGAGCACATGCAAGAGACATGACAGCACAGCTTTATTTCTCCCACCCTAAAAGATTCTCTCTCCATCTTCCCTGATTATCCCTTTCTCTGTTTTCTGTGGCCTGAGCTCTGTGGAAATCCAGCTCAGGGAATGCTTCAGAAAATCCCACATTTTTCTTGCTTCAAGCAGGGGAGCTTGTAGTAAACTTTTCCAGCTGAGTAACCTGAGAAGGCTCAAGATTAGGCAGGATCCTAAGACGAGCTCCTTGCACCACACAGGTTCTTTCAAGCTGATCTGAAAGGGAAATTGATTTCTCAAACCTATCCAAAGCCTGGATTGTGCTCTCAGCAAGAAGCTCTGTGGGTGGTTATTTCTTTCATTTGTCTGTGGAAAAACAGGGGGCTGTCCAACGGAAATATTCTATCACCTTTGTGACTGCAACTTCAGTATTAAAAAAGCAAACAGATCGATGAATCTATCCAGAAACTGGAAATTTCACAGCTGAGATACTATAATCGTGCCCCTTCTGTTATTGAGATAACCCAAATTGAACTCACAGCTTGTTTCATGTTTCTCAGACCATTAGTGCCTGCTTGCTTTTGTCTCTGCCCACAGAGTCCTATATGTAAAGACCACCTCCTAATGTTGTCTCTGCTTTTTTCAACTGTGTGCACTGCTTGCTCTATTCTCCCTTTACACATTTGTTTATGTTCGACATGAGTCTGAATGGTCTAACTGCATGTTTCTTTTTCTGTCTTTCTTTTTTGCACTGCCTCCATCTCTCCTGTGCATGAAAACATCTCACCTTCCTTTATTTTTTTTGGTTGATTCTCCTTCTTACTGTGCGGTTTGTTTGTTCTGCTATTCTTTCCCCCCTCCCTTCGTCTTTGTGTTTGTGTGCTTGCATGTGTCCCATGTGTGTTTCTTTGTTTTCTTTTCCTCCTCCTCCTCCTCTGGCTCTTTGCTGTATTGTGGTTTATGTCATCAAACTTTAGCCTGTCAGAAAGTTTGGTGTTCCGCCTTTGTCCCCCGACATACTGCAGTCCCCGAACACCAGCCCCTGCCCGTCCCCTGAGCCCATTCCACATCGTGCAGGCCCACGTATCTCTACCCCCAACTCACTCGCTCCAAACAGCGAGCCCCTGCAATCTTTGCTAAACAAGACGCAGACACTCCCTGCCAAGACTAGAACTGTCCCCAAGCCCCTCCAAGCCACACGATCCAACCCGCTCCCAGAAACCTCTCCAGATCCCTTATCTGCTATCAAATCTGAACCATCCACTCCCTGCCAATTCCCGTCACATCCACCCTCTTCCTCTGTTCCCCCAACCCCCACTTCACCATCTTCCCCAACTCCAATCCCTTCTGCTTCCATCCCAAACAGCCCGCAGGTACGGCGCTCCCATTTTGCCGCCAACCCCCAGCTCTCTGTGCCCTTTAGCCCTGCGGTGCCCCTATCGCCCATCCGGCTGCACCACTTTCACCCTGTGCCGCCGGTTCCTTCTTCCTTCACTGACCATCCTCCCAAATCTATCCCCCTTATACAGGTTACCCCACACCCTTCCCCTCGGGGCAGCCCCCTTCCCACCCCCAAGGGCACTCCAGTGCACACTCCCAAGGACAGCCCGGCTGGGACCCCAACCCCAACGCCGCCCCCCAGCCCATCCATTGGTGGCATGCCATGGAGGACGCGCCTCAACTCCATCAAGAACAGCTTTCTGGGCTCACCACGCTTCCACCGCAGGAAACTGCAAGGTAGTGTTCAATCAAAGTGGATGTTCACAGTGCTGCAGTAGAGTATTTGAGGTAGGGTTGTCTGAGGTGTACAAGACATGACCCTGTTCTGGAGATGTACACAGATGTAACAGCAAAGAAGCAAGAAGCTAAACTATTTCCTGCTGGGTGCAAGAACAGCAGCAAAACTGGTGTGTTAGTCACCAGTCATCTTAAATGTATGTTATATTTATTTTGCTGGAAAGCCACTAGTTTCCCCCACAGGACATTGGAATCTGGTAGTTTCGGAGCCAAGGTTTTAAAACGTTAAGCTCATACAATAGGAACCAGAATAATTCTGATTGATGCAAAGTAAAATTACTGATCTGTTGACAGTGGATTCTGTATCTAATGCAAGAAATGCTATATAATGTTGCAGAAGGCACATACGACTCACTTAAACTCTGTGCTTCCACAATGGGACTGTTAGTCATAATCTATTACATTTACTGCACTGACTATGGAGAAGTGCCCTAGTTTAAGTAATCCACACTAATTCTATGAGGTATTTAAATATTTTACAGTAAACACCATGTCATACCATTATATCATACTACGTTATCTAATAATTACACTGGGCTGGGGCTAATAGTGTGATCTGCTTGTTGTCTTTATTTGAAACTTCTAACTTTAACCTTTGTCCCTGCTTCCACAGTTCCCACACAAGAGGAGATGTCCAGCCTCACACCAGAGTCTTCCCCCGAGTGAGTAGATGCCGTACTTTTTTCAAGCCGCCACTACTATCATAACTATGCAGCAGCTGTCAGCCCTTCAGTCACTGCTTCAAACAGGCTTGCTCCCGATACCACGATGTTTTGGAAAGTATTGCATCCATGAATGTTTGATTCTGCCTGCTGAGTTTCCTGTAATGACCTCGGGTCTAGTCTGGTTTGGAGAAACAGCACTGTGGCTGCAGGTAGCGGGCTGGTTATGAGGGAGGGAAGGTAGCCTGTGTGATGTTACTGAGCTCCCAGGGGCTTGATAACGCAGGCTTGGCCTAGATATGCCTGTTTGGTTGGCTGACTGTCTTGCTTGGCCATTTCCACCTGGCTGGGGAGAACGTTCTTGCTGGAAATAGTTGAAGAGGCTGGAAAATGCCTTTTCCTAGGTGTCACTAGGTTGTTAATGTACGAGCAATCCCGTCGATACTTCAGCAGTTATTGTGTCATTATGAAAGTGTTAATAAAATATTAGTAATAAATATGAGGAAAATAAGTGTTTATATGCAAGAGGGAAACTGGAAGGGATTTTCTCTTTGCCAAAGTTTGACTCGGTAATTTCATCAGCAATTTCATGAATCTTATAAAATATTAATTTGCCAGAAAACAGGAGTCCATATGGCTTATTAGT
Source organism: Ostorhinchus rueppellii (assembly GCA_030068375.1). NCBI lineage: Eukaryota > Metazoa > Chordata > Actinopteri > Kurtiformes > Apogonidae > Ostorhinchus > Ostorhinchus rueppellii. The sequence goes on along the minus strand of JAQQZY010048509.1, from coordinate 19,608 downwards.
GGGTGCAGGTACACCTGGGTTGAGGCCAGTAGTGAATTCATCTACCTCTGCCCCTTCTGGACCGACAGTTCTGTTCACAGAGAGGCTCAATTATCTTACTCTCTCACTCCCTCCCTCTCTCTTCTGTCTCTCTGCCTGCCTGCCTGTCTGTCTACCACTCTGTCTGTCTGACACACACACATACACTCACACAAACACATACTGAGTTGCACAGGAGGCGAAATGTCAGAAAACTCTCCCTTGCACAGTTTTAGCTCTTTTCCCTCAGGGTATCCTACGTTTGCTTCTTTCCATTTCCCCTGAGCTTCTCTCTCTATCTCGCTCTCTCTCTCTATCTCGCTCTCTCTCTCCCTGCCCCCCCTCCATTCTTCTACCCCTCATTTTTGTAAAAGGTGGAATAGAGATTGTTACGTTAAACTCACAACTCCTTCTCTTTACCCTACAGGCTTGCCAAAAAATCCTGGTTTGGTAACTTCATCAACCTGGAGAAAGAGGAGCAGATCTTCATCGTCATCAAAGACAAACCTCTCAGCTCGATCAAGGCAGACATTGTTCAAGCCTTTCTATCGGTACATGCTAATCCACTTTATTTATTTTTTTCTTATCCTACTTCCACCCCTCTCATGTGCTCCATGTCCCCTTGTGGCCCTCCTGCTCCTCTCTCGATCTGCCTACTGTATTTGTACATGTTGCAGTATTATTTGTGTTTTTGAAGTGTAATGCAGGTTGTTGGCTTTTGGAGCAGCAGCAATCAGCTATGCTATGTGGCAGCCTCTCTCTGAGTATTTGCTAACATGCTTCTGATTTATGTAGCAATTCAGTAAACTGCTTGTGTTCAGCACTTCTATTTTCTCTGTAACTGCAGACTCACTTGAGGTCAATAGAAATCAACAGAGAGCATTGATCATTAGCATATAGATGCTTTGCCCTCAATATTGTGCACTGAGCATGTGTGTATTTATATTTAGACGTGTACGACTAGGTTTTCGAGAAATTGCATGGATTCTGTCTGTGTGTGCAGTGAGATAATAATAGTGCGGATGTACAAATACATGCAAGGATGCAGAGATTCTCGGAGAGAGCTGCAGAATCTGTATCAACAAACATTCAACAGAGCTAGTTGATATTCAGTGTACATAATTGAACAGAACCTGTCCTCACCCCAGTTAGATTTAACAAAGTCTAAGTAAATGCAAACTCTGCCAGTGCAGGTCAGTGTCAAATCCGTTTCTCTATCCCTGGAGGTAGCTATTTTCTCCTCTGGGTTATGCTAGCTGGTATTCCAGACAGGAGATTGGCACCTGAATCAGTGGAATTATACCTCTCAGCACACTCACATTAATGGAATGTCAAACCCTCTTCAGCACTATGGCGAAACATGACAATTTCAGAGCTCACCTGTTCATTGGGCATACAAATTCATTTTAGGTGAGAGAGTGCAATGTTGTTGGATGACTCAAGATTACATTAGCTTAAGTCTCCCTGGCACGCATGGCTACTCCCCGAGGCATTAATCTCCTTAGAGTTTCAACTATGGCTTGTAGTATATGGAGGATATTTTAATGAGGGTTTATTCACCTTGTCATTTCTAAGGTGTAGGAAAAAAATAAACCTCAATGCTCCATATGTATAATCCCATTACTCTGCTTTTTTTGCTGCCTATTTTTGTCCTCATCTCTGCTGCTTTGTCCAGTTTCCTTTGCTGACTTCTCCTATTTTTATCCCAGATTCCCAGCCTGAGCCACAGTGTGATCTCTCAGACCAGTTTCCGAGCAGAGTACAAGTCCACAGCCGGCCCTACAGTCTTCCAGAAGCCGGTCAAGTTCCAAGTGGATATCACGTACACGGAGAGCACAGCCGCCACTAAGGAGAATGGCATCTACTCTGTCACATTCACCCTGCTTTCAGGTCAGGACACTGATGCGTGTTACTATTCATTACTAATTCAATACCTACTCATCATTTCAATAATACCATACATCAAGTACGACATCTACACTCGCAACTACTCATAGGAGTCGGGGTTTCAGTCATTTTATTCATCTGGATAAATAGGAAAACAGCAAAAGTGAGTATGATTCATAAATCTCAAATTCAGAATTTCTAAAAATAAACGTATTGTATAAGTGCAGCAGCCAGTGCAGCTGACGCTATGGGCCAAAGTAAGCTTGATGTTGTCAAAAGCAAGATAAGAAGTTTGGTGTGTGTGACTGAACACATCCTCCGAAACAGGGCTGCCTCTACACCTGGTATAATTGATTTGTATGAGTTACATTCTCCTTGTAAATTTGGTAACATAATCACATGCAGCAAAATGTAATCTTATGCATGTTAAAAGCTGGCTTGTAAAATCAATTACATAGGCACATAATAAACATTTGAAAACAGATGTTAGAGAAAATTTCAATCTGGAATTCTAATATGGAAATGTGTGGGATCTTTATATTTTCTTGCGTACAGTCACAGAAAAAAATTATTAGATCACCCTTGTTTTCTTCAGTTTTTTTGGTCATTTTCACCCTTTCATGCATAGTAGTCACTACAGTGGACAGTTCTTCAAAGCTGTTCTCTTGTATATTCATGAATTTTGTTGTTTTAGTTCTGTATCAGCCAACATAGTGGACGCTTATGCCATTTATACTGTTACTGTAACTTTAATGTTCTTAATAAATGGGATATGCAGTAACATATTTTAGTGTAAATCAATTGCTAATTGTTATTAGACTGTAACTAACAGTTTTTGTTTTTTATGTATATCTATTATCTCTATGTCATGAGTAATAACTAGTATCACAATATGTTAAAATATGAAAAAGTATCAGATTAACAGCATTAAAAAGGTATTATTTCATTGTTTTCATATCACTTTCTGATATTGGGTGGGCTGAGTGGACACTTTTGTAACGCCATGAAAAAAAAATTTGCCTAAGGTTGTCATAATTCATGCATGAAGGGGTTAATGCATGGTACAACTAAAGGTACATTTGTTTGGACAAATATAATAATAACAGCAAAAATAGCTCATAAGAGTTTAATTTAAGAGCTGATATCTATCCATTTTCAATGTTTTCTTGGTAATAACTAAAATCACTTCAGTTCTTACATCAATATCTATGGCATTGTACTGACAAAAACAGTGCTTTTAGACATTCCATGTTTTCTTTTCTGTCCGTTTTAGTCACATGATACACACAGGAGTTAGGACTTGAGTGCATATCCATTTTTTTTTGATAACTTTTGATGGCCTAATAATTTTTCCCTGTATTTTACCTACATGTGTGACCTTACCTACAGTAAACCAAAATGACCCGGCCAGTTATCAGAGTATAATTTCTGCGCTCATCCTCTGTTGCATCGGACCCAAAGAGCTCTCAAGCCTCTTTGAAACCTATAAGAAAGCCATTCCTTACATGCCAGTAATCATGTCGTGACACTTGAACAAAAGCACTGAAGATACTCTGTGGAAAACTTGTTTTTATCAAGCCAGCAAACAAACCAGAAGCACTGTTTCTAGAGGTGGGTGTTTCAAAAGGGTGCCAAAAGGAAGGCTGCCTAGAGATCTTCAAAGTTCTTGCCATTCTGAATGCTTGATAAGATTTTCCCCTAGACCTCCCAGAGCTCTGATGAAATGAAGCCTGGTTCTGCAAGATTACATACCATGCAATTGTATGCGTCTGTTTACTCTTGCAGAAACAGACGCACACTGCCTTTTACTCCTATTTCTGATAGATACTCATTAGCCGAATAAGTGGTGACTCATTTGAGCTGGATGGGGTGTAGTAGTGGGGTAGTGGAGCATGCTGATTCTTCCACATCAGTGACTCTATACTGTGTACAGCAGGTAGACAGCAGGAGCCCCCTGGAAGTCTCTGGCCTCCATATATCATCTCTGGCCTTCTATCTATTTTAGTTTTGCCACCCACCTCTGTATCCTTATGTCTATGTGCATCCCCTCTCCCTTTGGTTAAATGTTCTCTCTTTGTTGTTGTATTGTATATAATATCCACAGTCTGCTGCAGTTTGTTTATATAAATATTTGTTTGTTGTTTTTGTGTGGCTATGTTTAGGACCCAGCCGGCGCTTCAAGCGAGTAGTGGAGACAATTCAGAGCCAATTGTTAAGCACACATGACCAGCCTGGAGTCCAACAGCTGTCTGGTGAGTTAAAACTTTCTCTTTGAAAAAACAAATATACCAATTTTCCTCCAGAACCTCTTCACCCTTACTCTCACCACCGCCTCATCCGACCATTCCACTCCCTGACAAACCACTCTCTCTGCTGAAGCCGAGCTAAATCCTCCCGTACTCTCCCCCCCGTGCCTGAAACCCCCGAGCCACACTCACACGCTTCTCGAAATGGCTTCCTTTGCATGCATCAGCCTGTACCTCAGTGCCATGAAAGGGTGGGAGTTGCTCTCAAGCACTGACTGCGGGTCAAATGTTGTCTAGTTGCCCTGGCAGTGAAGATTAGGGTAGAGGTAGGGTAAGCTGATTCACATTCTGTTACTCCTACTTCCAAGACTGATCGTCGAGGCTTGTCACCATGGCAACACCACTGCACCTCAACGCGCTCCCACAATGCACCGCACCTCACAGTGACAACACACCTGACAAACGTTCTCTCTCTCTCGCTGCTTCCCATCCTATTTATGCCAGTACAATGAGGTCCCCTCCCCCTATTTTCCCCCAGTCCACCAATCTTCTTCACCGGGGGCGCTCGGTAGTTACAAAACGTCAGATGGGTCATTCTTTCCCTGATAGATTTAATTACAGACAGCTCAAATTATGATCACCACCAAACTGTTAACATGTGAACTTCATGTCCTAATAAGGACCTCCCAGTTCCTGTTGGAGGTGTTCATGTGCCGTCTCATTAGCTGCACGTTAATTTTGAATCATTAAACTTTTTTTTTTTTTTGGTGCTACATCCTGTGTTATCTTACTACGTCTGATCAAGAAACAGAAAAGGGAAAGCAACATAGAACCCTACTCCTTCCCTTCTGCTCTAAAGTGTCCTTCATTGTGAATCACTGCCCTGTTTGTGTCTAAGTTTCCATCTGCTCGACAACAGCTCCATCTGCTGACTAAAATGGGAAACACACTGGGCTCATTTCTCCTATTATTCCAAGTTTTCTGTATATCATCTTACTAGAAGGTGATGTGTTGTGATCTAATAAGGATTTTAGCCCGTATGTTATTTGTACTATTTGTGGCTGAATGTCTTTTTCTCGCTTTGGTCCCATTTTCCCCTCTCACGGTCGATGTAGTCTGTCTTGTAGTGGAACTGATACTTGGCAAACACTAGGTTTCGTCCAATATCATTTTTTCCGACTGTAACTGTAAACACATTTCCTGCATATTCATTGTCACTGGCACTCGGATATGAACAGCTGTTCTGACTAATATTGTATCACAAATCTATCATTGCCTCAGTACCTGTCAGGATAATTACCTTGCAGTGGTGTAGGAAAATAAATACTGCATTATGTGAAGTTTTAGTAGACATTTGAGGATGTTTCAGCTGAGATTAGTGTAAATTTAGTCAGGTATGTGATATTTATGGCAGTTAAAGCAGTCAATAATGTTGTTGGATAATGGATGTTGCTTAAATGATGAATTATAACATTACAGCAGGTTTTTTCCCTTTATAAAGGTCAGTGCTAGTTGGTTTTGATGATATTTTATGTAAATGTATCTCATGTCATTCCACTTTCACAGTGCTAATCCCTGTTATATGAATCACTGATGGGTCATTATGTACTCAGCAGTAATTAAGGCATTGCACCACTAAATTAGCTCCGCCTCGCTCTTTCTTTTGACCTCCTAAGACCCCTTTGGTGCAGCCTGACCACAGACCTTTTGAAAAAAAAAAATAGCCTATAGGTGTAATTAAGAGGAGAAGTAGCTTTGCATACCAATGTGCCAAACAAAAGATGTCATCAAGCCTCAGTCATTATGTCCTCTAATCACTAAAAACAGCAGCATACCTGTGGGTCAGCTTCGAAAGATGCTGCAGGGGTGGAAAGATAGAAAGAATGTAGGAAAATACAGGAGGTGCAGAGCGACAGGAGAAGTGTTCAGTGTCTGGGTTTTATAGTATGTGCAAGATTAGAAAGTTCCTGTCAGTTTTGAAAATGTGCAGATTGGGTGGAGTGAAGTCACTGAATGTGGAATTTTTTACACATGAGAAAAGAAAAAGCAACATGAGGGAGAGGTTGGCTGAAACAGTTTTCCAGCTGGATAATAGAGGATTCAAATCCAACTTTTGGCACATGCATTCATGTCCGTACACACAGAGATACAAAACACATTTAGTCATTCATGCCTAGATAAAGTTTGCTCTAATCTCCGTACTACCGCAGTATTCACACTGGCAGTACATGCGTAATGTTAGGCTGTCAGGTGTTTTAATGCAAACCAGCCATATAAGAGATTCCGCTTTCTTTTTGTGCCGAACACAGGCGCTATCCAACCCCTGTGTATGTGTGAGTGTGTGTTCTGTCATCTGTGCAGCACTCCTGCCTGCTACTACTGATGTTGTCACTGTTCATTTGGCGGCCCATAGGACTGTGCTGTTCAAAGGGTGCTTCTGTCAAGTATTCAGAATAGTACTGTGTGTGACTGATGGTTCCCAGAGATGTGCTCTGTGTGGATCATTAACAAAAAGAACATGGACTGCTTTTTTTGCTTCATTTCTTATTTTGGATGTCCTTACTACTCCACCTACCCGCTGTGGGACCATTATGGCTCTGTAGAAAAAGTAACTGTGTTTAGCTTAAGAGTATTTTAAACATATTGTCAGACATGCCTATGCAATCTTTATTTAACCAGGAAAAAAATGACACATTTAGATTAAAATTTGCCTTTTAAGGAACATACTTCTAGTGTTGAGTTTGGGTATTATTTGGCATATCAACTTATGCATTCAATCACATTACAGCTGGGCCCATGAGAGAATCACACACAGTACTATGAGCATTATTCACATCACATAATGTGACTAAATTCCACATCACATACTCTCCTATGACTGAAAAAAAGTTAATGACCAGCTTTGGAGCACATACATGGTCTTACTGTTCAAACATCGGAAGTATTTGTAGAAAAAGCCTTTAAAGGAGTGATATTTAGCTTTTTTTTAAAAGGAATTATGCATTTTCAAACATCTCCCTGTGGTCTACTTAAACTGTAAATGCTCTGCTTGAGTCTGAATTCTTCATTAATTCAACTCCACAGGTCCATCTTTAACCCTATTTCTGAGTAATGATACTAGAAAGGTTGTTTTGAGCACTGGCCCTTTAAATGCAAATGAGCTACTTCATGCTCCACCCCCTCCAGGTTGTTGGCTGTGCTGCTCTGTTTCATTCAACCAACAACTGAACATTTCAGGTTATCAGCTCAAAATTTGGAAATATTTTCAGTATGGACTACAACCGCTGCTGCTGATAAACAAATTTGGAGTATTCGAAGAAATGTTCATCAGAAGTTTTGACCTTACAGTATATGTGCAAATATTGTGACGTAACTAATTATAGATGTAACAAATTAAGAAGGAATTCAAACAGGTTGTAGAAATCTACTCGATTTTTGCCAAAATGAATATGAAGATAGCTTTGCAGCACCTGGAGGGTTCAAATTCAAACTTTCTGAGCTATTAGGGTCCAAATACACAAATAAATGAACCAAAGACTAATAAAAGTGGTTTCAGCAAAATATGAGCCCTTTAGAAAACACACCGAATGCACTTATTCTTGACTCAGAAACTTGTATAAAATATTTTTTGAAGCACATAATATTATTCTCATTACTTTACCATTGGTGAGTACCTGAATGAGGCCTTTGAATCAACCTGAACACATCTGGAAGTTATTGTTAATGAATTAGAAGTAATCGGAAACATTTTATAGACATATTTGAAATACTGTCCAAAATGATCATTTTCAGAGCACTTAGTATACCCTTACTATTCTGTCATCAGTGGCCATTATGACTCCTTGAAAAAGACTTGAAACGCCACCTGTTTTTTTGGGGTTTTTTTAGAAATGGTTTACTACATAAACATTTCCAAAACCCGTCCAAAATGGTTATTAGCAGATACTTATAGTACAGCTTTACTCTTCTACCACTAGAGGCCACTGGTGACAACCTGAAACACTGAACTGACCAGAAATTCTTATTTAAAACACTTCAGAAACATTTTTAAAGGCCCCCCTGCACACACAACCATGACCTCCTCTCAAAGAACTTTGTTGCATTTAACTTACACCATAACTGTGACATTTCTAATTCTACAGTTCTGTTATATGCAGGGAAACGTCCTTCTGTCTTTATTACAAATGCATTTGTAAAGCTGTTGATGAAAGTAATGAGTAAATGCATCTTTAATTCTTATTCTGGCAGGATTTGTCATGTTTCTCTGGTTGACAGTGTCGATATAGTTTATCATTTTAGAAAAGAGGATGACATCTCCCCCCCTTCACCCTTAATTCACATTTATCATAATCTGACTCTGTTGCAGTAAAATCACTGGTTGTATTTACTTTAGTTCAAACATTAGTAAATGCAGCCTCATGCCGTGTTTAGCGTCTTTGACCAGTTTTTGTTGTTTATTAGCTAAAGTTAGTAACGACATCATCTGAAGTATGTTGACAGATAGACTCTTGGAAAGTCCAAATATCACTGTAGTTCCTTTGAGCTTGTTCAGGTAGAAGTTGCCTGTCATTGAGGTGTCTGTAAAAATCCATAAATATTTATGCTTTGCAAACGGGAGTAAAGACGCTGGTACTTTATTCTCCAAGGGCAAGTTTTTGTTGAAGCTTCAAGCTTCTTCATTGTCCTTCTTCCATCATCTGTCCTGCTTCTGGCTGACGAGACTTGCACCGATGAACACAGATGACGCACCTCACCACATCTAGATTACAGACGAAACAAAGAACAGTACTGTCTCATACAGAACCAAGGTTTTTGTCTTCCTGCAAGCAAGCCGTAATTTCTATTTTTTTGATTTAATGGCTACTTGTTTGTATTTATTGGTTGTGTTGTGACATATGCATGATTAAATGGGAGCCTAACATGGCTGCTCCAGCAGCTCCCATCCTTGCTGTGTGTCCGTTGGTCTTCCTCGTCCGCCTCTGCTTGCTCTGTCTTATCTGTAGTGGCGTCTCTACCCTGTGAACCTCATTGTTCATTAGTTTGTTTGTTCTCTTTCTTCTCTTTCCCCTTTTTTGTCCTCTTTTCTTCCCATCTGTGTACCTAGGCAGCCCATTGAGTAACTTCTTTGACGTAATTAAACAACTTTTTTCAGACGAGAAGAACGGCCAGGTGCCCTACCCTTCTGGCACGCCCTCCAAGCACTGCCCCTCGCCCATGCACGTCCGGAGGCACGAGCCAGAAAATAATGACACCAAATGCCCCGCTGCAGGCAGAGACAGAGCCAAGTTGTCGGTTGCATCTGTGGGGACACAGGAGGAGTCTTAGACTGAGATGCTCTGTAGTCGAGCCAGTGCTAGACCCATCCCAGTATCACTATAAGCCAGTGGCACAGAGATAATATTATATTCTGTCTGTACATAGCTAGATGTACATAAATCATTTATGGACATTTTTGTATAAAATTTCTTTATATAGATAGAAATATATTAAGAGAATCAAAGTGATATTTTACAAACAGCAAATTGCACCTACATGACATACGCACACCCTCCTCCCACCACCCTTATCATTACCCCTCAGTGTCCACCATCATCATCCACCTTTCTATTTTTCCCAGCCATTTGAACACATGTGCTCTATTTCTGCTTCCCTTGCTGCTAACCTGTATGATGACCTGACTTGTTTCTGATACCAGGAATTATCCAGAAAACCTATTAAGTCCCTCCATGTCCCCTGCTTCGTTCGCCCTCCCTCGTCCAACCCTCAACCCCCCCGAGTGCGCCAACAGAGACGGACATTTGTTGACGGAGGACTGCTTTTAGAGGTGCGCGGAGGGGGGGACGGGTTACCATGGAAACAGACCCTTCATGCAGACTTCTACCTTCATCTCCCTCTGCGCCCCTTCTTCACCTCTGGCAGCCATCAGTAGAAGTAGATGAAATACCTTTAGTGTCCCCCATCTTAGCAACACACACGCACATACATGTACACCTCATCCACACATATTCTAACAACACAACAACGCACACTCTAACCAACCTGTCCCCCTTTCCTCTTGTTAAGCTCAGTGAGCGTTCATTAATTGGAAACAAGCATTTCAACATTCTGCATACAGAACACACAAACTGTATGTACTTGCATACATGCACAGGTCCAGTATGCACAAAAAACTCTGGGATGTATTAACATGAACATTACAAAACAACAAAAAAAAGACGACCTGCAGATACACTGACTGATTCAGAGGAGGAGAGAAGGGAGAGGAGTTTTGTGAAAGCCCAAACAGCCGACACGGATGCTTGCTGGATTGTATTGTTTGCTTTTTAATGTACTTTCTTTGTGAAGAACTGGGTTTAAAATACTGACTTTATTAGACTTAATTCTATTGCTGCAAATGCACTGGGATTGTGATTTCAGAGAGGGGTGGGGGGTGAAAAGAAATGGGCAGTTGGGGAGATGATATGATAGTATAGGGTTGGGGGAGGGATGCGGGTGGGAATGTGGGTATTTAAAATGAATGATCTATTCTGTTGTACAGACTGATATCATTTCTTATGTAAAAAAAAAAAAATGAAATGTCTAGTTGTGACACTATGTTTAGATACCATAGGGTCAGGTTACAAAACCTGCACCTGCCACATCCTGTTCTTTTAAATTCTGTGTATTTTTGTTACATGATCATTTATGTCTGTTTGTTTGACCTAATAATTATTCCAACATTCCTGTTTCCTGTTAATCTGCTGCAATTTGTGTTTTGTTTTCCATTTATACCTCTCTCTTAGTCTCAACTACCAGCAGTAGGAGTAGAGGAACAAAAAACAATGACATGATAAATGCAATTGTGGATATTTTTGTATTTTCATCCTTATTTATTCATGTACGTTCATCTCACTGTTTTGATTTCCTAATTTATTATAACTTGGCTATTTATATGAACAAAGCTGTTAGGTCAGTTGAATGTTATTTATTACCCTCTTGTGTGTTTGTAAATGGGGCAACATTTGAAGAAAAAAAAAACTTTTTTTTTTTCCTTTTGTTTTGGTCTGACTTTACAGAATTATGTGAACATTGACAAGTCTCAAGTTCACTTTTCCCTGATCTCTCTACAGAAGGGAAGAGGACTTGCGGAGGGAAATGATTTACCAGTAATTTAAGAATGTAGACTTAGCCTCTTTTTGGAGAGGAAATATGCTCTTCTATTGATATTTGTCAGTTTCATATTATTGTGCGTGTAGGCCAGGCCTGAGGAGAAAGACACCACAGATCCCAGTCTACTTCTTCTCTTTGTAAATACAGACAAACCGTGGGGGTTGATTGTCTTCTCAACCATGCTGGGGATTCCTGCTCTATGCTTTTAGCTTGTATTGCTGTGTGCATGTCAAACATGAGCTTTTCTTTGCATGGCTTTAGTGTTATTGTTCCATGCCAAACTCACTCCTTCTCTCAGCCTTCATTAATTCTCTCTCCACAAAACTACTTTTAATGTTCAATTCTCCCTCTATCCCTTATTTTTCACTCTTTGCTTTTATTTTTGGCCTTTTTTTTTTGTTAAAAATTGTCCCCTTGTTCCAACTGATCTTTCCCTTCCTCCTCCTCTTATCTTGTGCACAAAGTTTATGAACGATGCTTCCTTTACTCTGTATCTCTCTCTGGAAGGCTCTGAGGTCTGGGCTCTCTACCTGTAGGTAGAAGAAGCACAGAGAGGGGATATCAGTACTACAAACACAAAGCAATACCCTGTTGTTCACCCTCCTTTGTTTTCTACAATGGGAAGCTAGCAGCACTAAGGACATGATTCTGAGGCCCAGAGTGGCCTTTTGACAGAGCAGGAACAAAACTGACTGATGTAATCCCCATATAACATAACTGTGAGCATCTTCAGTGCTGAAACAAATAAACTCATTCAGTTATGGTGTTTGTTCTTCTTTCTGCCTGTAAATGTGTGGGTAAGTCCCAAAGTGATTGTCATAGTTTGTTCAATGCATGAAAACAGGAAAAACAATAAGGTTAATGTATTATTTTACTTAAGTGCCTCCTTTCCTTCAACTGTGATTTGTTTGTTGCCTTTTAATGACTGTCATGTTGTAGGTTTGCACACTTCAAGTCTGATTTCTTTTCCAGGATTCCAGGTGAGTCTATACAAATTTAGACAGACTCTTCTGGTAGTCTCAGAATCAACACAAGGAAGTGTGTTTACCAGGTTTATTACAAGGTTCAGCATTAATACAGACTGTATGTAGTCCAATCCCAAAATGAAACCTGCTGCTGTAGCGGTGTAAAAGCATTAAACCTCAGCATACATAAGCTTAATGAACTGTTAAGAGTGTACCTGGAAACAGTTACACAAAGGCAATGTTTTAACAATAAAATTAATTTTGCTTGGATTAAAAACAAAATAAAAAGGGAAACGCCCCGTTAAATACTCTCACATCTTTTTTTTTCCTCATTAAATAGAAAATGTCCATCCCACTCTTCAGTAAGTGTTTTGTTTCTCCTCTAATACTTTTAAAAAATAGAAAATAAAAACATATAGTTACATAAAAAGTACATTTCTTAATCCAAGGCTTCCTCCCACTCTGCTTCATTTATTGAAATGAGACAAAGCCAAAAGTCCAGCATGGTTGCCTCACTTGTTTGTGTCATCAACAGATTCTTCATCTTTTGTCCTTTTCCATAGTTTCAGTCTGAACCGAGAAGGTGCCATCCATCAATCGTCTAATGCCACCATTTACTTTGCTAGTTTTGTCCAATAGAGGGCAGCAGTGCTCCATAATTTGAGGTTCCCACCTTGTGCATCCATCCGTTTCTCCAGTAAAGCTTCCCGAGCCTTGGAGATTTGCACAATGAAAAGTATCACATTGTCTTATTTTCTTCTTCATCTGTGTTAATGTAAGTGGGTGTTAATGTGGAGAGCTTGGTGCAACATATCAAACACTGATCTGTCCATAGAGCACCGCTAAAATGCTCACCTATGTCCTGTTGTCTCAGTACCATATTAAGTTGGTTCTATACCACTGAGATGGGATTAGATGTTACTAACACATAGATAACTTTAAAAGGTTGGATCTATTGTCAGTGATTTTAAAAAAAAAAAAAAAAAAAGTATGCTCCAAGCACCACATTCCGCCACTTATTTCTGCTTCTTCTCCCCACAGTGTCTGTCCAGTCGCCTTCACACTCGAGAGGTGACGTAGAGAGAACGTAGCCGCTGAGCTAAAGTAGTCTCCAGTTCTTCCAGAGGCGAGTCTCCCCGGCTGTGGACCAAAGTAGAGGTGGAGTTGTTTCCTTGTCGGGCTGCAACAGGTCCCAGCAACAGGCACCTGAAGCTCTCCCTCTCCAACAGAGCTGGCATCTGCTGCAAGAAGTAACCTTCACAGAATGAGCTCAGCTCCACCGAACCATGGGCCTGGGATGGCATAGAGGACAGTGCAGAGGTCAAATATTTTTGCCACATAAGAAGTAACAAGTGTATAAAGAGCTGAGTGTAGCCTTGAGGTCAATTAGCAGGAAGATTGCTGCTTTTTTTTTTGCGGTGGATCAATTCTAAGTGTACATAGAGCCATTATAAAGACGCCTTCCACATATTGACCTGATAATACACATGAAAATACAAGATGAGCCACTGTGTTACCTTTGCCATCTTGTAAATGCTGACTGCATTATCCAGGGTAATGTGCTGAGAGCAAATGAGTTCACAGTGTCTTTGAAGAGCTGCGAGCTGAAACAGACTAGCGGCCGACAGCAGCTGCACAAAGAAAGACAAATGCATGTTAATACTTGGACTTTATAGTGGTTGTAAATGAAATTAAGGAGTAGTAGATGCATCACCCGCACACCCTGATATCCCGTGCCACACATGATTTTTCTTACCTCCAACAGGTCGGTTACATTAGTCTTCAGTGATTCTGTTCCTCCACAGTACAGGTATGACATCATCATCTACAAAGGTCAAAGGTTCATTAGGATAAGTTTCAGCTGGACAAAATAAAGTACATGCTGTGCTCAGTCGTGTGCAGTAAATGTTCAGTTTTTCCACCAGCCTTGGTTCTGCTTAACCATCTTCAGGACTCTCAAATCTCAAAAACAGCTTGAAAATAAAGAATGCATTTGTACCTGGAAAGTGTTGTACTTGACATCACTGATATCGATCTCCTTGCTAGGGCTTCCATCTGGTCCAGAAGACGCCAGCAGATACTTGAATCTTAAGAAAAACATGTCTTTGTTAGGGTCTTTTCAGAAAGTAATAAAAAAATAAAAAAGTTTCTGTGTGTGTGTTGGCCTGTTGTGAACCTGTCCACTGCCTCTTACCGGTCTGAAGCTGTGATTAACAGAACTTTGTGGCCGTAAAATGGTTTCCCTTCCACAATAAATGTCACATCTGACATCTCAGGGTTGTTCAGGAAATGAGGGTCTGTCGAAAAAACACATCAACACCGCCGTTGGTCAACACAGAGCTTTGATGCTTCATTTCTGATGTAAACAAAATCCTCTTAAACTGAACCACATAATAGTATGTTACATTTGTGGGCAAACCTCCCAAGTGTTTACATTTTGAAACTGCCATTCAGTATTATTTAGAAAAAATGTGTCATCAAATGCCAGTATGTGACTGGAGTGAATGAACAATGGATTCACTGTTTACAATGAAGTGTAGATGGATCAAATCAAAGAGATGACTAACCTATTACTAAGATAAGCCTTTCAGTGAAGTTGATGAGCTAATAAACATGAGTGAAAAATGGATCTGATTTCACAATTATGAATTCATATTCCAGGCTTTGATTGCCTAGAGAAGTGCTACGTAAATTCAATCCATTATTATCTTTATCAGAAACCATCTATCCTAACCAATTAGGTATATAGAAATGGAAAATCAATGCTTCTTTACCTAGCTGTGCTGAAAGGGTTGCTTTCATCTCAGGGACGGCTGGAAGAGGAGCTGGGCCAAAACAATGACTAAAAATAGCAGCCAACTGATGTATAATAGCATCATTCTGGAAAATAATCAAAGAGCAGGTAGGATAGTGTCATGTTAAACTGTTACTATATATTCTATAAGAGAAAGGAGAGTATAACTGAGGTAGGTACCTTGGTGGTGCGTAAGATGTTAAACATGAGGGGCAGGCCGACAGTGACCAGCTCCTCGCAGTAGTCCTCTTCTCTGATTGTGGTGAACTCTCTGAGGAGGGACAGGGTGACCCCCGCCCTGGACTGCTGCTGAGCACAACGTAAGGATTCCAGCCACACATGCAGTTTCCATGGGACTCCTGATTAGGGGAAAAAAGGAACAGAGTACAAATTGAAACAATATGATAAAAAGTGATGCCAAAGCACATTTTCTTCTTCCCATCTGATAAGTACCCATTGCTCGTAGCTCCATGGTGACATCCAGATAACCGTGCTCGGCGCTGTAGTAGCTTGCCTCTTGCAGAGCCTTCATCCTAGCCTTGCAGAGCTTGGGTATCCCTCCCTCTGGCAGGGCCCCAGGACCAGAGGAAGGAGTAGGAAGAGGGGAGAGCGAGAGGAAAGGGCAGATGCCGGCCTCCTCACCCTCCACCCCCTCAGCTAAGATCTCCTCCAGAGACAGGACATCCTCTTTGACTTGCTGGGGCTGAGTCAGTAGCTTTCTCAGCACGTTCCTGAAATGATAAATGGGACGAAGGACGAGGTGGGAAGAAAGGAGGTATAGGGGATAGGAAGAACAAGCAGAAGAATATTTATACATGTCTGAAGTGCAACACATACATCCATTTCTGTGACCCTGGCACTCCTCTCTGATTGCATAATCTGTTACCAAGACGAGAATGTGAAATGTTGAGTCTACATCGTCTTCACACATACACACTGAACAGGTGGAGGGGTTTATGCTACCAGTTGGTGTTAAGAGACAGATGGACTCTATATGGAATGACATCCTGACCAGGCCTCTCGTACTCAAACCGTCAAATTCTTCCTCTTCACTATACGATTAAGAAATCTGTTCAAAGCTCAGATGCACTCAGGTCAGATATGACACGATGATGCTATTTCTGCATTACTTTAATCTCTGGAGGCAAACAGGATTTTCCTCAGAGTTGTTCAACATCTCTTCCGCCCACAGTGCTTTTCATATTAGAATGACGGATGCATACCTATGCCCGTGTGCAGCTGCATGACTGAAGCAGTTCATGTCTTCATACAGAGATGACGTAAGGGCATTTCCGTCATGGGTCTTTGAAAAGGGGTCAGCACCTCGTGCAAGAAGCAAACTCACCATCTCATAGTTTCCTAGAAAAGAAATAAAAGATCAGTCATGTAGACACAGTTCCAAACAGAACATGATCACTTGTATTAAACATTGCTATTTAAAGTAATTAAACTCCTTATACTGTAAATTTCCCCCAAGGTTCGTTCTTTCTTTCTATCTTGCAAAGAAACGAAAAAAAACATTTAAATGAACAGAATCTATCTTCTAGTGTGAGCAAGTCTGAATTTGCATGGTCAAAAAGGAGTAGGAAGAAGTGTAAACATAAACAACTTGATTGAAATTAAATTAATAGGATACAATTTTATCAACTCATTCCCATTACCCCGTAATTTGACTGTGCTAAGGTTTATTATGAATTGTCCAAAACAAATAGACGTCGTTATTGGGCACATTTGTATGACTGTCATCAGTGCTATGTAGGGCATGAGTCCCTGCTCTACAGCTATGTATGGCTTTCAGATGATCCCACAGAGGAATGCTGCTTAGAGGCTTCAGAACAACCACAGACAGCATGCCACTCTAGACTCTAGGCTAGTAGTCTTGTAAGAGCTTTAAATCATTTTGCTTTAACTTATTACAGCAGCTCTGTCATTTGTCCTACACTCTTCTGTTTGTCCGTCCTACAGGATTACTGCACACATAATTTACAATTAGTAATTTAGCTCCTATAAATCAGATCAGAGTATAGACCGAGTAGAACTCAGACAACACTGTGCATCTTTGATCACTGTGTGTGTGTGTGTGTGTGTGTGCGTGCGTGCGTGCGTGCGTGTGTCCACCTGCTGCTGAAGCCAGCTGCAGCGGAGTGTCTGCTGCACTCTCCTGTCCGTTGCGGACTGCAGCCCCCTCCACATTGGCCCCTGCGTCCAACAGGAGCTGAGGACAGAACCACACCACATCTGTTAGACGGCGCGATATTTGACGTCCTGTAGCTCATTTATGGTCTGACCTTTGACTGCACATTTGTCAGTACACTTTTGAAAGTCTTAACATCATGTCCACAGTTAGCTTAGGATTATGTACAGAACAATCTCTGTATGTGGTGCATGTGGGAAATACAACACCAGCTGCGCAGGCTGACAAAAGCGTATCAGCTGCGTATTTGTGTTTGGGATTCTAACCTGCACAACAGAGATGTGTCCATGCAGCACGGCAAATGTGAGGGCAGCCCAGTGTCGACTATCAGGATGCACAGAAGGGTGCTTGGGGGAGCATGGTGGGACCTGTCAACGCATGACAAATCATCATTATACACAAAGAAAGCACTAAACAAAATATTACACTGGATAAACTCTAAAATGTAGATTCCTTAAAAATAGAGCTGTCAAAGTTAATGTGTTAATGCAGATTAATCCATCGTTATAATTAATTTGATTAAAAATTTTAATGCAATTAACCCATCTACAGTGCAGAATGACTCTGAATGTCTCTGGCTATGCATTTCACACATTCCGAGGAGAGTTACGGTCATGCATGCAAAAATGGGCGGTTGATCCGCTAGTGACAGGCAGCAGAACCAACCGATAAAGATGGAATATGCTCAACAGCACGTCGACCCTCGTGATGGGAAATTTGAGTACGAAAAAAACCCCAGAACAGCTGTTTCAAGTTGTTTTATTTAAACTGTTGAAGGTGCTTAATAAACACGTGAAGTGCATATATTTATTCCCTTCTTTCTTCAGTCTGTTCATTCAAAATGAAATGTGATTAATGTAGATTAAAAATGAATGATATTCAATCAAGATTAATTGAAATTAATCCATAGCAACCCTGTGATTAAAAATCGTAATCTTTTGACAGCACTACTTAAAACAGATACATTCCTCTGGGGTAAGGCTAAGAAAAAACAAAAACAATACGCATACCGTAATAAATAAAGTGGCCATTTATATGTTGCTGGAATTGCTGATGTATATTTATTACCGCAACATCAGGGTTGGCTCCAGCATCGATCAACATCTGGACTAAGGCCTCATCTCCAGCTGCGCAGGCATACATCAGTGGGGTCATCCCCTGTGTGAAGAAAAGAAACGAGTGTAATAGTCAGACGAAGAAACACAGAATTTATGTCCGCAGCCACCACACACAAAGAAACAATCTCCTTCTGTACCTGGTCGTCCATGCTGTTGACCCCGTCTGGCCCCAGCAGATCAATGGCTTGGCCAATGAGATCAGTGCGTCCGCAGTTGAGCATCCGAAAACCTAAATCTAGATGGAACTTGTCTGTGGCGGCTCTGGAGTCCAAACGCTTGAAGGAGCTAAAACAACATTCAGGTCTGAAGGAGACAAAAACAGGGAGAATGTGGCCTCTTACTACCAGCGATTCATTCATATCAACTCTGTCTGTTTAGTGAAGTGCCTGTTTTTGTGGCTCATTGGTACACTAGATTTGCTTTTGATTGTTTTCTTAAGAAGTAATTGTGTACTTCATGAAAAGGTTAATGAACCCCATTATGGCATGTGAACAGCCATTAATCCAAACTAAGCACATAGCGTTTAATTCTGTTTAAGTAGCTAATTAAATTACAAGCCTTTTGTTCTTGGCAATCATCACAGCACTGACTTTTCAGTATATTTTTTTCTTTCTTTACGCAATTAGTAAGATGTCATAAACACACAATTTGTCTGAGCTGATGTAAAGTTGGATGACAAAAGTCAGTCAACATGAAAAATGCTGATGTATTATTCTAAATATTCTTCTGTGGTTCCTCTTTTCCAGTTTCTTCCTCTGCCTTCTGTTGTGAATTATCGAGCCAGTATCATCGCATTGCCAGGTCTAGTCTAGATATCCAGCAGAACATATGTGTGAGTGGATGTGTTGTGGTGTGTATTTACTTTAGTTGCCTTGGTTCACAGTCCAGTCCGGGGAGAAGCAGCCTCGCAGTCTGCCTGACGTCATCGCTGTCTACCAGCAGACTCTTACGGTGTTCAGCGTGAACTATGGCCACTCTTATCCACTCCATCAGAGGCGGCAGCAACAAGAATGGCCTGTGAAAAGAAAATAAAGCATTCTACTTATTTCTATAACATCAGAATCAGCTTTATTGGCCAAGTGTGTGAATACATACAAGGAATTTGGCTTCATTTTATTATTTTTTTTTTTTAAATTACATTACATTTATGCATTTGGCACACACTTTTATCCAAAGCGACTTACAGTTATTACAGGGTATTGGTTACAACCTGGAGCAGTGTAGGGTTAGGTGCCTT
>JAQQZY010048483.1:0-10531 GCA_030068375.1 Ostorhinchus rueppellii | reverse complement strand
CCACAGGTCCATCTTCAACACTATTTCTGAATAATGACACCAGAAAGGTGGTTTGGAGCGCTGGCCCTTTAAATGCATATCAGCCACTTCAGGCCCCGCCCCCTCCAGGTTGTTGCCTCTGCTTTCAGTCCCCTTCAGCCACTTGTGTTGGTTAATACAATGAATAACTGAACATTTAAGGAAATAGGCTCAAAATTTGGACATATTTACAGTTTTTACTAGAACCGCTGCTGCTGATAAACAATTATGTTGAACTGGAGAAATGTTCACCGGTAGTCTTGACCTTATATGTGCAAATGTTGTGACATAACTTGTTATAAAATGTTTAAAATTAAGCAGGACTTAAAACAGGTTGTAGAAATCCACTTGATTTCTTGCCTAAATGAATATAAAGACAGTTTTGCAGGAGTTGGAGGGTTCAAATTCAAACTGTATGAACTATTAGGGTCCAAATACACAAATAAATGAACCACAGACTAAGAAAAGTGGGTTTAATAAATATGACCCCTTTAAGGTTTGATGGTGTGAAGAAAGTAGATGGTTAGTTGTGGTAGAAAAAATATTATTTACAGTCAGAGCACGAAAAATATTTTAGAAATTTAGAAGCAGAACTTTTAAAATCAGTCATGGGAAAAAAAAAAAAAAAAAAAACCCAAATGGTACTCATGCTCTGACTACAAATAATCATTTTCTACCACAACTCCCAATCTACTTTCTTCACATCTCACTGAGGAAGAAAAATCTCCCATTAAACTTTAAGCAAATACTGATGTTTGTCAGCTACTGTATATAGGCAAAAATATTGGGACACATCATGGCTACAGCTTGTAATATTTCCTGTTCATGTTGATTTGAGATAAAAACATTAATATTTTCTTAAAGTTTAAAGTTTTTCTTGAGTTTATTGCTTTGTATCCCAGACCCCTGTTAAAATAGAAACACCTGAATTCAACGTGTCCACATACTTTTGTCCATATACTGTACATTTAACACCCCTGACATGATGAACTCCCATGCTGTTCTTTTTCTGATTCTGATCTTTATATGAACTCTATCGCTTTCACAAAAACAAACCCGGGGTGTGATGTGTTGGTTCTCTCACCTTGGGGCACATGGTTCAGGGTTGCAGATGCGGATCATTGCCGGCGGTTTGCTGGACAGATCACACAGCGAGTCATCTACCTCTTCACCTCGCCTCCGGTTAACACATCTCACCACCGCTGTCTGCTTCCCTGAGAGGTGAGGAGGACAGAGAAACTGGCCGGTTAAGGACAAAGGCTGAAGTGGTGAATTTCACCAGCTGAGAACCAGCCCACAAAGCTCACCTGCGGCGCAGGAGGCTGAGCAGGTGCTGAAGCCTCTGTAGCCCCAGCTGTGGAGCTCTTCAGTCCGGGGGTAAAGGTCTGCGGCATACTGCAGGTGTGATTGGAGGCCGGGGGTCTTGGTGCAGGACCCCAGGTTACAGGGCCTTTCTTGGTGGGGTTTGTCCTTACCACACTCCTCTCCTGGCAGATCCACCTCGGTTTTGGTGAAGGAGAGCAGGACCTGGCACTTCACCTCCCGGGTTTGTCTGCCAGGCCCGCAGGTGGCGCTGCAGGGAGACCAGGGCCCAGGTACGAACCTGATGGGAAGGGTTGGAAAAAGATGGAGAGTTGTGTTCAACTGTTGGGAAGTAGCAGAACAAATTTAGATTTCTATTTACAAGGTGCTTGTTCTTTATCCAAAGTTTTTCCAGACTTTTCATAACTTCTATTTTTTCCCACCAGACCTTGACTTTATGTACTTTTATACTTCGTGCCTACTTTTTGGGTTGAGTTTGTACCTGTTGTGTGTAGTAGAAAAGTTCATTTTAATAAATATATGAATGAATGAATGTATAATTCACAGTAAGTTATGTTTTACTGACAGACAAATTTTAAAAAACATATGGCATATCAAAAGTGTGTGAATATCAAATAAACAAGTTTCATTAGAATCCCTCTAGTACAGACCGGTGAAGCAGCAGCGAGGTCAGATGTAAACTTTCATGACCTTAAGTGTTGGTTGAGGATATTTTTTTTTTATGTGCAAAAACAGAGAAGGTACAAAGTGCCTTTTCCATCTTGGAAAATAAAAGGTCAGGGGAAAAATTGCTTCTTCATCCAAGTGCACCACGATGCTTTTGTGTTTCCATGTAGTTGCATCTCTACAGACAGTGTCCACATTCAGAACAGAACAGGTATTCGATGTAAATACCACACTCATTCCACACTGTTATGTGCCGTGAGAACCTAAGATGATATTGAATTAAAACAAAATATGTCAAATATACAGTGTTGTGCAAGTAACTTCCAAATTGGAATAGACTACAGATTACTTGTTACTGTTATTTAAAAGTAATTCCTTACCTTACAATATTACTGTTAGAATTGTAATGCGTTACAATTCGTCATAAATGGCGTGTGCACAGCAGGACCCAAACCCACCCCCCAAACTCAAATAATACCCCCCCCAATACAACAGACAGGAACACCTCAGGCCACACGAATCTGCACCCTGAAGTACATGTGGACAGATAGCTCAGGAAGTAACACTACGGTCTACGATGTTTGAATCCCAGCAGGAACACTTGCATTTTTTTCCTACATTTTCCATGTTCAAACGGAGGCGGGACCAAGGACACCGGTAGATAAATCTACAATTGATAAAGAATTCTAACGAGTCTTAGAAACGTTAGCTTACCTTGTCACTACTGATCACAAGGATCCTGCTAATGCTAACTAGCGTCTGTAACGGTTAGGGTTAGTAATGAGCATACGTCCATGTAAACAATGGACTGTCTTTGGCCGTCTTCACCCATTGGCTAAACACCAACAGGAAATAGAACTTTACAGATGCATTTTGATTCCTTAAAGCTGCGTATGACTTTCACCAATTTTTCATCAAATTAGTAAAACCCGATTCATACCCTAAGTATCACAAATCTGTAAATCTTCAAGTGCATAACCACGGAAAGAGTTACGAATTTATGATACTTAGGCTGTGACTCTGTTGTTACAGATTTGATGAAAAATTGGTTAAAGTCATGCGCAGCTTTAAGGTCTCACGGTCTTGTTTGTTTTTTAGTTTTTTTTCATTTGAGCAATTAAATTATGGGTAAATATGTGGTGTAACGCAAGCGCTATCAAACATGTACCAAGTAAAATATAACTGAAAATTGATTAGTAATGCCAAACAGTACTGCGTTACAGCAAAATGTAATCTGGTACTGTAATGGATTACTTTTGTAATGCCATTGTTAAGGACTGTAGTGAAATGCATTCACCCACACATGTGCCACATCTAAGAAAACATTGTAATCTGAAATAACAAACACTGTGGGTAACGACTCTAACAAAACCCTGGAGCAACTACTACCACAACAACAGCTGTGATCCGTTTTCTGAAAGTAATTCCGGTCCTTTTTGGAAGATATTATGTGTTTCTGTTAGTACGCTGCAGCTGTCCACCTCTGTTTTTGCTGATGCAATGTGACGTATGTTTACAAAGCCCCCAGACACAAGACATAAATGCACTTTTTTTGTCCATCACATCTGCAGTTCAGGTCCTCTAGTTGCCTCCCGTTGTGCTAAAAAGCTGCAGTGAGTTAGAAGATAAGGATGTGGAAGGAGACACGGAGTGCAGATTCTCACAGAGGCTGCCAAAATGAAAGGCAGGCCACAGCTGGATCAGAGATCTGCAGACAGTGACCCTGGTGGAGCATCATTGGAAGTCAAAACACACAAACGATACTGCTTCATCACCGACATGACCTTCACCAGACCAGTGTTGGAAAGACTGGCATTACATCCAGTGGATCAGACTCATGGACCAAAAGTCCGATCCATGTTGAAATGAGTGCATTTGTATGTTATAGTTAAGTGACAAAGACATGCAGATAGTGTTATGTGTGGATCTTTAAGATGGAGGAGTGGAAATGACAGCCTTTGTTCACTTGTCCAGTTGAATATATAAACCTATAAAAAAAAAAAAAAGAAAAAAAACCCACTAGGGATAGTAGTGGTTGGAAAATCAGAGCTGTTGAAACACTTCTTTCTATTGTTATTATATGTATGTATATGTGTGTGCGTGTGTACATATATAGGCACATACATATATATATATTTATTTATTTATTTTTTAAATTGTTATTAATGTATGCATCACAGCAATACTGTAAAATGCTGGACTTCGTATGACTTTCCTGGAAAAAAATAAAATAAAAAAAAAAGAAATGAGTGCATTTGTACTTTTAAAGGAGTTATATGTAGTATTTCTGCTTTCAAATACCACAAAATGACCTAAAATTATCATTTGTGTTCAGAATAAAGAACTGTGAAGTTTATTGTTTATTGGGAATCCCTGTTAGCTTCCACTGTAGTGGTTGCTAATCTTCCTGGGGTCCCAGTTAAAAGACATACACATTTACACATCATTCACAATAATAATAATAATAATAATAATAATAATAATAAATTAGATTTTTATAGTGCTTTTCTAGACACCCAAAGGACTTTACATTATTGATCCATTATTCATTCACTCACACATTCCACCTCTGGTGGTGGTAAACTATGTTTGTATCCACAGCTGCCATGGGGGAGACTGGCAGAAGCTTGGCAGCCAATTTGCACCAAATGGCCCCTCTGACCACCACAAAACATTCATACACCAGTGTGAGTGGCACTGGAGGCAGGGGGGGGGGGGTGAAGGGTCTTGCTGAAGAACACAAAGAACTGACTAGGACAATGCAGGATTTAAACCTGCAACCCTTTGGTTATTGGATGACCCGCTCTACCACTTAAGACATGACTGCCCCCCAGTGACAATGCATTAGCAAAAAACAACAGTTAACACATCCAATAAATACAACTTTCACATATAATACACCATAAATACATGTAAAGTAGATTACTTAGCCTTTTTGGAAAGTTATTCCAGAGTTGTGATGACCTAGATAAAACAGACTTTTATAGTGAATTAGTTCTAGGCTGATTAATGACCAAATCAGCACTACAAGAACGCCGACTAGAATGTGACTGTGTCTGATAGTTTCAAACACTGAAATCAAAACAAGTTCTGCCAAAGATTCCAATGCATTGGATTGGATTGGATGTATTGAATTAAATAAGAAAAGGCAAATTTATTAGTACAGCACAATTCAAACACAGGGCAATTCACGGTGCTTTACAAAAATGGAAGGAGACATGTTAAAACATACAGAGGTGCTTTAAAGACGCCACATGATCTGATCACACCAGCGTGATTATCAACCCCACAGGGTTAAGCCAAACAATCTGCCAATGGAACAAGTGAAAGCGATCTTGCTGAGATTTCTTGAAATAAGATTTTGAGGATCATTCACTCATTTGTTCATTCATTCATCTTCTGAACCTGTTGTATCCTCACTAGGGTCACGGGGGTCACTTTGAGTCTATCCCAGCTACTTATGGGAAAAGGTGGGGTACACCCTGGACATCACAGGGCTGACATGTAGAGGCAAACCATCACTCTCACATTCACACTTATGGGCAATTTAGAGTAACCAACGAACCTATCAGTGCATGTGTTTGGATGGTGGGAGGAGCCAGAGTACCTGGAGAGAACCTACACAGACAAGGGGAGAACATGCAAACTCCACACAGAAAGCTCCCACCATCAACTGGTGTTGGAATCGAACCTAGAACCTTATTTTCAGGATCTACTGTCTGAAAATAAGTTCTTCTATGTCACTGAAAAGTTACTCTTTAGGTAATTATGTCTTATTTTAAGTGTGATGAGATATTTTGACGAGAAATGAGAAAAATATACTTGGTAAGATTTTGATTTTTTTCCAGTGAAAGGAAGACTTACCCTTTCTATAAACTGTCTAATTCTAAATGAAGTCTTTTTATGACAGATATGTTCCTAACATAGTCAATGAAACAAAGTTTTCCCGCTGCTCATTGCTACTTGTGCCCTGTATTAGTTCCAGGCAGCCAAAAGCCAATGTTACGAATTCATACATACAGAACATTAGATAAGGCTGAAGGTCTCCTCACTGGAATATGATGAATACATTTACTGTTACTTTTGGCAGCATGTGTCCAGATGTACGCTTGTGTAGAGACAGACATAGATAAGAGAGTTTTATACATTCATACATACAGTGTATTGAGTGTCAGAAGACTGTTTAACTGAAACATACTGAATAAATTCATCAATGAGGAGCCGATCTTCGCTCTGAAATTTCGACTCTGGAGACACACTCTAACCTTCAAACAAACTCTGCACATTTATTAGTGTTTGGGTGATGAAGATACACAGCACACGACCATAAACGACTATTTACCAGACAAACACACTCTGATGTTCCTTCTAAGAGACAGACAGAGGTGCATTATGGGTTGTTTGTAGCCTTAGTATTGCTTGGTTTTGAAGTTCCTTAACCCGTAAAGACCCGGTGCTACATTTGTTACCTGGATTTAAATGTTTTCAAAACCAAAGACATGTCAGTTGACTTTTAGTGTCATTCATGGTGAGGAAGTGGAAATTGTTGAGAGTTATAAATATCTCGGCACTGTGATTGACAATAAATTGAGGCTTGACCTGAATACTGACATGATTGTTAAACGAGGGCAGCAGAGGGTGTATCTGTTGAGGAAACTGAACTCTTGTAACATCAACGAAATGATCCTCAACAAGTTTTATGGCTCTTTTATTGAAAGGCTTCCTACTTTTTGTTTTATTTGCTGGTTTTATAGCCTGTCTTTGAAGGACAAAAACAAACTGCAGAGCGTTGTTAAACCCCGCTCTAAAATCACAGGCTTCCAACTCAGAGACGTGG
The DNA here is from genome assembly GCA_030068375.1 of Ostorhinchus rueppellii. NCBI lineage: Eukaryota > Metazoa > Chordata > Actinopteri > Kurtiformes > Apogonidae > Ostorhinchus > Ostorhinchus rueppellii. The sequence continues at coordinate 3,687 of JAQQZY010048483.1, read as the reverse complement.
GAGGAGCAGGTGCTGAAGAAAGCCAAAAGCCTCCTGGGTCAGCCCCACCACCCTCTGACTCTGGAGTTTGTCAGAATACCTTCAGGGCATGGGCGCCGCTATGAATTATAGGCCCCATGAAAGTGTAAGGTAGTGTGTATGTTACGCTAATGGATAGCGCTATTACTCCCTGCCCACCCATGTCCAAACAGCGCCCACAGTGGAGTGTTTTAAGTCTGGCTTAAGACCCACTTTTGTTCTTTGGCTTTTAACACTGTGTGAGTCGTGTGGTCCTCTGTGTCTTTTATTTATTCATTTTTATTGATTTTAGTCCTTTTAACTATTTGATTTATTGCTTCATTTAGAGCATTGTTGTAGTTTTATGTACTTATTTAGTGTTTTTAGTTTTTCTTTTAATTATTTTGTTGTTTTTATGATGTGTAGCACTTTGGAAATGTTCTTGTGCTATAGATAAAGTGGATTGGATTGGACTGTGTGTGTTTTTGTGTATGTGTGAGAACTGCTTGAAAAACACTGCAAATGAAGTGTCTTCTGGGAGCAATAAAGTTTTCTGAATGTAAATAGAGAGGAAACATACATTTGGGAGCTCAGATTCAACCTTTCTTGAGTGATTTGTCACCATTTATTATAATATTATCCTCTGTATTTTGCTTATTTTTCTGGGAAAATTGTGTGTTTTCCTATATTTAATTACCTGATCATGCAGATGTTCATTAAAGCTTAGAATAAAGTTGACAGCTATTATGTGAAAAACAGAGAAAATTGTTGAAAGAGTGACTTTTTCAAAGTATATCATTAACTGAACATAAACCATCCACTGTCATTGATGTAGAAGATGACAGGTGTTTCCATGGTAACTACGGAGCCTCTGAACATCCAAATGGGTCATATCTGATGACCATGAAAAGATGACAAACTGTATTTTTCACCAATTATTTACATGTATTGATTAAATTAGTGGATCAACAGGTATTAAACAGTTCATATCAGTAGGTGGTTTTGGTTGCTGGTGGCCGTTTGGGTCTTTATGGGTTAATGTCTGCTAAATGAAGTGGTGTATTTGTCATTGATAGGCTGCTTTTATGTGTTTGATATAGAGATATGTACAGTGTTATTACAATTCATTGATTTACTGTAGCTTTTATAGGTTGTATAACCATTTGCAGTGATGCATAAGCCTTAAAACTGCTCAGAAAATATGTGAAGTGATGTATAATAAGTGGTACTGCTCCTCATTACGCTGTACTTGTATACTAAGGCTTAAGGATCTGTGCTGGGAATCAATTCTCTGTCCAGATGGGCCTTTGCAGTCAAAATCTAAAGGTGGCACACTAAACAGAATCATAAAAAGTACATTAGCTGCATGCACAAAAATGGCTTCTCAATGCTGATGATATCGGTTTTTAAGTGGAGTTCATTATTTCAGAGCATGTAAAATGATCAGTTTACAGATAATACTTTTCCCAAAACACTGAAACATTGAAACAGTGCCTTGTTTGTTTGCAGACTTCATTGTTAACTAATGTTTAGCACCATCAGCCACAAAAACAGAAAAACATAGGCTGGATTTCCATTGGAGTCATACAGTAAATGGTAGGTGGGTGTCATATTCTACAAGTGGGAAAGAGGCGGGAGACAACAATGAGGTAGAAGTCTGAGAAAATACCCAACAACAGAATGTGCAATAACAACTGAGTACGCCCTGTGTTTGGCGGTGATTTAATCATCTATTGAGTTTGAGGAAAAGCTAGAAAATAGCACAAAAAATATGGATTTGATTGTGAGAGCAAATAACCACATAAAAACACTGATTACCCAAACTAAAAAAAACACTTCAGTAAGGTTCAGTAAGGAGATGGAACCGAGGGTCTACAGTCCTGAACCCAAGCAGTTTCTTTATATTTGTTACTAAAAGGAGGTTTGGAGGAGCAGGAAGAAGAATCGGTCCATCACTTGTCGAGATGCTCCATTCCCCTATGATCTCCTCCTGACTACCAGTGAAAAAAATGGTCATATTGTCATAGCCCCACCCCTTTACATTTGGTATCATTGAAAAGCCCAAGATGAGAAAAAAGAGTTAATGCAGTGGTATGTTGGGGAGGGGATTCAGGTTTACAAATGTCCTCCACAGATGACACATTTGAACTACTGATAGTCAGGAGGATATTTATCAAAATGGTCACTCCAGCAACAAGCAGTAGCGATAATGAAATGAAATGAACCAGTCAAGATGTGACTGACGCTAACTATCAGTGTTAAAGGGCTCATGTTTTGCTAAACCCGCTTTTATTAGTCTTTGGTTCCTTTCTTTGTGTATTTGGGGACAATAATAGTTCATAAAGTTTGAATTTGAACCCTCCAGGTGCTACAAAACTATCTTTATATTCATTTTGGAACAAATTAAGTGGATTTCTTTAACCTGTTTTAATTCCTGCTGAATTTGTTGCATCTATAATGAGCTACATTATGATATTTGCACAGATAAGGTCAAAACATTCCTCAGAATACACCATAATTGTTTATCAGCAGCAGCGGTTGGAGTCCATACTGAAAATATGTCCAGACTTTGAGCTGACTACCTAAAATGTTGAGCTGTCTATTTAAAGGGCCAGCGCTCCAAACCACCTTTCTGGTGTCATTACTCAGAAATAGGGTTGAAGATGGACCTGTGGAGTTGAATGAATGAAGAATTCACACCCATGCAGAGCATTTACAGTTTATGGAGACCACAGGGACATGTTGGAAAATCTATAATTCCTTTTAAAAAAAAAAGAGCGAGCCAAATATCACTCCTTTAACTCAAGAGGTTTAGAAAAAATATTACAATAACTGTTTAGGAATCACAAACATTTCTACCAATGTTGATTCCATTTTCAGAGGCTCCAAAGTAATTCAACAAACTGAAAATATTATAAATAGGAGGTTTGTTTTAAATACTTTAATACATCATCCAATGCAAAATACAAGTAGCCCTCAGTGTATATGAGCCACTGTAAAACCATTTAACCAACGTACTTGTTCTTTATTCTTCTCTGATGTGACGTCTGCACACTGCCGTGGTCAAAGTACAAACAAAGCAGCATATTGTTTTTCTTCATTTTTCTTGTAATATCAATGTACGTCAAGGTAAACTGACTTAGACATCTGGTCTTTTAATAATTGATGTGATGTTTGGCCCTATTTTACCTTCTGGATTTATTATTTAAACAGTTTTATGAAGGGTCGTAGACGGGTCAGGCCCACCCACATAGACCACTTACACTGTACAAATACACCTGATTTCTGAGTATGATGTGAAAACTCTCCACTCAACACCAATACAACCAAAAAACAAAAACTACTAAAACGACAAAAAAAACCCAACAAAAAATACTCTAGATCCTTAGAAAATGTCAGATTTCCCATATTAGTGTGGTTAGAAATGTGTAGAAATAGTCCCTGCTGTGTCATGTCTTTAAGGATCTATGGAGATTGAGGATTTCTTTATGCGGTCTATAAGATTTATGTCCTTTTTTGACAGATAAAAGGACCCTTTGATAAGAACTTATGTCTTTGGAAATGATAATATCTGCCTAATCTTTGTTTTTTAACCTACAAATGTCATATCTCCATCTCTTGGTTATGGGTTCTATCCTCTGGTTTAGGGGTGGTGCTCTTTAAATCTGTTCTGTCCTTTCCTTGCTGCTC
>JAQQZY010048475.1:0-10531 GCA_030068375.1 Ostorhinchus rueppellii | reverse complement strand
GTTTGTTAGCAACATAACTCAAAAAGTTATGGATGGATTTTGATGAAATTTTCAGGATATGTCCGCTCTGGGTCAAGAAGGAGATGATAAAATTTCGGAGGTGATCCGGATCACCGTCTGGATCCAGGAATTTTTTAATGGATTCTTAATCATTGCAAGATAGGGCATGACAGCACAGAGTTGCATATGAGGTCATGCAGCGCCATCTAGTGGAGGAAAGTACAAACACTACCTAAAAAAATCACTACCTTGGCGGAGGTCTGCGCTCTCCGAGTGCTTTTCTAGTTATTATTATTTATTTTTTTAAGGAATTTTTTGTTCTTGAATTCCTAATGTTTCAGTAATTTGGGGCATATTTTTAGGGTCCTCCCATGACATTTTTTTCATGTTGTTAGACATGCCACTGTTGAAAATAATAGAAAACCACTCTAATTTGTCATGTGTTGTCATATTTTGAGTGCTTTTTGTTGGGTATATTATTTTGGGTAAAAATCGTAAGTGATGGTGTTACTTTTTATAGCGAAAGTGTTCTAGGGTTAAGTAAAATATAAAGTATAAGTATTATCTTCTTAAAGCAAGTAGTCATTGTGCAGTAAAATGGTCTCTGTGATTATTTTACAACTATAAGTGGCGTTTTGGATTCATTTTACTGCAGTACTTGTGTATAATAGAGTTGATTTTAATTACTTTTACACAGTTCTACAGTTTTTTTCATCTTACTTGTGTCATTTGGAAGTATTTGTGTTGTTTCAGTCTTTTTCCCAGACCCATACCGGTCCCCCTGAACCCACCGCCGTGCCCATCCTCAGTGGTGAACCCCTGCCAATGCCTCCTTCTTTAACTGAAGACGACTGAAACGCTGATTAACTGTCCATTGTTGTCCTGTTCAGAGTACGACCTCGCACCTCAGCGGGTAAAAGCATTGGCCGACGTCCAAACTGGGTCGAGTGGAGACCAGTGGAGGGTTTTAATGAGGCTGGTTCCCAGGAGAAGAATAACCCACTGTTAAAGCAGACACGATGGAAGAAAACCAGCAGACGGAGCCTTTAACTGTAGTTTTATCCATAGTTTTCATCTGTTGTGGACTGTATCAAACCCTTCTGTACTAAATAATAACTGTTTTCTATAATGATGTTGTGTTTTTATGGTTTATGTAGAACTGAAACTGGTCTTTAAACTGTAATTGTACCTAAAATTCAAGATTCTTCTGTTCATAATTGGACATTTTGCAAATCTGAGAAAGCTATTTCTGTCACAAAGCACGTCCTGAGGTGACAATTTATTTATTATTGTTTAACTTTTTTTTTTTAACTATAATATTCATCCTTATTCTCGTGCTTTTTTCATTTTTTTACTGTATTTTATTGATTTTTCACTGTGAAATTCTGTACTTTTACCCTACAAAACCAATGTATTATGTATTATTATTTTGACATGTATCAGCCTTTTGTGCAAATGCTTTAAACTGTCTTATCACATAGTTATCACACCAATTTTTTTGTTTAATTTTAGCTTTTTTTTTATTGTAAAATGAAAACTGTTGCTGTTTACGACTATACATTTGTAAAGCACATATATAATTTCTGCATAACATTCAATTTTCAGTAGTTTTTCCTCTGTTTTGTCTCATTTAATCCTTTTTTTCAGCAAAGTCATTATATTTATCTGGTCTGTTTGGGCTCTGGGAAATTGTTCTTCACATTTCTTTTATCACTGTTGTTTCAGGATGAATCATAAAAAGTCTAAAATAATAATAATAAAAGTAGAACAGGAAAACAGCGGCTGATAAATATAGTCATGTGCAGCCTGTGTGTGGAAGCTTCACTCGATGCAAAGTAAATAAATAATTCAGTCATAAGCACATGGTGCAAAAGAAAGAGGACATATACGACAAAATACTGGATCTAATCTGAGTTTATACCAAAACGCACAAGAGAAACAGCATTATCTGGATTTATCTGGAATATTTTGCGCTCATACTTTGTTTTTCTACTGCAGGACAGCCTCCTATTCCCAAATAAAACCGATCAATTATAATTTTGGGTCTGGAACAGTCATCAATATTTGATCCAGTAATCAGACCACGGGCCGGCGCTGAATGGAAACAATCGGCCTCAGTGTGTTTGGAAGTGGGTCACCTACATTTTTTATTACTGCTCCTCCAAATGACAAGAGCGACAGTGTCATATATAAGAATGTGGCTGTCCATTTTCCCCTTAATCGTCAGATCAATAACGGTGTCTCAGCTGAAATACATGAGCGCACAGGCTGCGTGACAGACCTCAGATCAGCTGTGACTGAATCTGATAAAACGCTGTTGTTTGTCTAATGAGAAGTCATTCAAACCCGCAGAGATAAACTTGTGTAACGGGTTAATTCGAAACCGCGCGTCTCTTTTCAGTTCCTAATCTCATCATCACTTCTCCTCTCCTTCACTTTCCCTTTTAGTCACATCAGGATTAAAGGGTTAAAAGAAACTGGAGCGTCCACACTGTGATGCTTTCACAACAGGATGTCAAATATATGGTCCGGGGGCCAAAACCGTCATGCCAAAGACTCCAATCTGACCCAGTGGATGAATTTGCGAAGTGTAAAAATTAACGGAGTGTGTACTTGCACCCGGGTGCAAATAGGATCTATTCACACAATTCTTCTATTTACACCCATCTGGGCGAAAGGTTAATGTTTGCGTAATTTCCTGTCTATTGGTGGCATTTCCCGTGAAAAGAGCATTTTCTACACGCAGGCTAACACCCCCCGGAGTTTTGATTGGTCGGTATAGAATAGATTGTACATATTTTACAGCGATTGGTCCAATTCCAGACAGTTTTCTCAGTATTGAATACACTGAGAAAACTATATGGCCTCAACAAATATGAACAACCCTCCTTAAAAATACTGTACTTAAAATAATTAATGAGTCTAATTTCACAATATTCTGCCTGCCATTGAATGTTTTGTGTCTTTGTAGATCCACTGTTATCTGTAAGTTGTGATGCATATATGTAAATGATAAACCCAGACTTAATATTGTTGAAATTGCGCTCACAGTCATGGAAAAAATGATTCGACCACCCCCTGTTTTCTTCAATTTCTTGTTCATTTTAATGCCTGGTACAACTAAAGGTACATTTGTTTGTTCAAGTATAATAATAACAACAAAAATAGCTCATAGTAGTTTAATTTCAGAGCTGATATCTATCCATTTAGCATGCTTTCTTGATAATAACCAAAATCACTTCAGTTCTTACATCAGTATCTATAAAAAAACAAACAAAACAGTGCTTTTATTTATTCCATGTTTTCTTTTCTGTCTGTTTTAGTCACATGATACACACAGGAGTTAGGACTGGATTACAGAACCATTGTTTTTCATGACTTTTGATGGTCTAATAATTTTTTTCCACAACTGTACATAGACAAGAGTATTCCTGCAGGGTTCCTACAGGTTCCCACTTGTTAAAACTGAGAGTTTTTAAGACCTTTTAAAGACTACATAGAACAGTTTAATGCCTATTTCAGAGCCATACTGGCAAAAATATGCGACTCCTAGAATTTAGGAAAATGTATGTATTTACTCCAATGCACTGATTCCCATCATTCCCAGTTGAAGTAATTTCTTGTACAAAGGTGCAGTGACCTTCAAACACCTTCCCCTCCACTCATGTCAACCCTCTTGATCCTCTTCCTGCATCGGTGCCATGTGACCAACCTAAGATAACTTGATTGGTTGGCTGTCGGTTCGACTCGATTGCTCATTCCTGGTGTCCCGGATGTTTGATCTGAATTTTTTGCATCTAAATTTTTTCCTTCTTGAATTTTTTGCAGCTGAATTTTTTGCTTCTGAGTATTTTGCATTTGAATTTTTTTCCGTCTTGAATTTTTTGCAACTGAATTTTTTCCTTCTTGAAATTTTTGCATCTCAATTTTTTTCTTCTGGAATTTTTTATCTGATTTTTTTTCCTTCTTGAATTTTTTTATCTGAATTTTTTCCTTCTTGAATTTTTTTTTATCTGAATTTTTTCCTTGAAATTTTTGCATCTGAATTTTTTCCTTCTTGAATTTTTTGCAACTGAATTTTTTCCTTCTTGAAATTTTTTTATCTGAATTGTTTCCTTCTTGAAATTTTTGCATCTCAATTTTTTTCGTCTGGAATTTTTTGCATCTCAATTATTTTCTTCTGGAATTTTTTGCATCTCAATTTTTTCCTTCTTGAATTTTTTAATCTGAATTTTTTTTTTTTGCTTCTGAATCTTTTGCATCTGAATTTTTTTAATTCAAAATTTATGAACATAGTTGAATTCAGAGCCAAAAATTTCAGATACTTAATTTCAAAGCACAAAAATTCAGTGCAACAATTTCAATGTCTTTTATAATTCAATATCTGATGAGACAGATTTACTTCCATAGTACTATTGTTCAAATGGGTACTTATTTTTCTTAAGACATTTCAAGTTGTTCCTATTATTCACATTTTCATGATGTAATTTTTCTTTTTTCACACTAAAATAAAGTAAAAAAAAAAATAAAATGATTGTTTATAGTTTATTATGTTGTATTTTTACTGATCTTTTTGTATTTTTTGTCTTGTTGCATCTCTTCAGTTACTTTCAATTTTTTCAGCTTTTATGTCAATTTTGTCTTGTTTTCTCTTTTACATGAGTTTTACATCGTTTTCATCTGTACTTCTTCTTCTTTCTTTGTTTTTTTCATTGTCATGTCTTTCGCATTGTTTCTGCCCTGTTGTGTCTTCACATTCTTTTGGCTGATTACATAAATACCTCTGATTTACATAATATGTCATGTAATTTATGCAGTGCCCCAGTTTTTCCGGTCTCGTGCTCCCATTCATGTCAAAGATAAAACTTGGCCTAAAACCAATCCTTAAAAGTCTACAAAGTTACGGTTATGTACTATTTATGACTGAACAAAGGAATTTCACATAGAAATGGAGCGAGATAGAGATTTCATAAACAACAGTATCTTAAATCAAAGATCTTTTAGTTAACATTCTACTACATTTTGTTTTAACCTTTCCGTATTCCTCAATTTGACCCCATTCCGCTGCCTTCGTCTATTGTATGTGGAACACCACGGAAGGGTTCATTACCAATAAAAGTCCTTTGTGATGCAGCTCGTTACTTCTCTACTGATGTAGTTTTACCAATTATTTGACATTTGACTGAACTAAGTCTAGACCAGAGGTGTTCTCATTGTAAAAACAGTAAAGTATATCCAGAAAAGGAATTGTGATCTTCAAAATAAAGGTGTTTGCTCTGATAATAAGAGGACAAACTGTAAAAGCTTGTAAACTGAGAAGTTGGGGCTCAAATCCCGGATGAGCCCCCATAAATATGAAACATATTTACAAAGGACACCAGACTCAAAAGGGTTACATTTCAAAATAATATTTTTATTGTTTTAGATTTCTGTTGTTTTGTTCTTCATCTTAAGTTCTTTCTCTGTTGAAAAACAAAAAACAAAACTGTTTTTAATTCAACAGAACCAAACCCATTAGACACCTGTGCCCAAAGTAACAAAATAAAAGATCAGAGTGGACTAAATAAACATAAGGACGGTGCACTGGAAAGGCCAACCCTATACAGGAAGAAGCTGCCAGCACACCGCCACCCTATCAAACACAAACCACAAAAATACACCCTAACGAAAGAAAAACGAAAACAGGACGTCTGCATCAACTTGGCCAAACAGAAAGAAGAAAGCTAACAAAAAGCTAAACCAGCATGAGGCCACGTGCATGGGGAGGAGTTTCTTGAAGTTATTCATCACCATAATCATTATATTATCCTCCCCATTTTGCATTTTCTCCAGGGAAAATCAGATGTTTTCCAACATCTATTTTACTAATTATGTATTTTAATCATCATGCTGATATTACATTTGAGTGTTATCATACAGAGAAACAGAGAAAACTGGAAAATGTGAGTCTTCAGTAAAATCTATCATTAACGGAACATTAAACAAGTCTGTCCATCCACTGTCATTGATCCAACACTGTGGGTTTTACTGGTGAATCAATGTTGTAGAAGAGGACGGTGTTTCCATGGTAACTACTACTCTGGACGTCCAAATGGGTCATATCTGATGACCATGAAAAGATGTCAAATTGTGTTTTACACCAATTATTTACATATATTTGTAGGATTAGTGGCTCCGAAGTTATGAAACATTTTATTTATTTATTTATTTTTAAAATCATTGTTGTTATTATTATTATTTTTATTATTAAACATTTTAGATCAGTGAATGCTTTTGGTCACAGGTGCATATTTGGGTCTTTATGGGATAAAGAACTTTTTTTTGGCCAACATTCTTTTTATTGTGTTCATAACATAACAAAATAATACTTTTACAATTATTGAACAAATTAAACAATGCTCAACTAAGCCCCAACCCCAGTTAATTCCAGTTCTTGGTTGGGAATCTAGTGAATTCTACTCAATTATAGTCTATTTTATTAAAAAACAAACATATTTCTGTGACATTAGTCATTGCAGAGGGTCACTATTTCCATCACCTATGTCAGGTCTGTTTGTCATGTAATTGATGAAAGGATCCCAAATCTGGTGGAATTCAAGCTGGGATAAAGAACATTTAATCCGGTTTCATATCTGGTGTAAAAGCCTGAACGTTGGGATCGCTAATAGATCAGTAATAAAAGATCAAATCAGATCCTTTTATATCTGTTCATATTATCCTTACGGTCTTAAAGTGTGTCCTGAAGTAGACTTGGCTGGACTGGACTGATGCAGACCCACTTGTTGTGAAACAGGGTCACAGTTCTCCGAGTGCAGGTTTACTCCTGGTTCCTAGAGTTTCCTCATGTAGAACAGGAGGTCCTGCCGTCAACTATCAGGCTCCTCTCCTGTTGAACCAGCTCCCAGTTCAGGGTCAGGTTCCTCTTTAGATCAGACTTAAAACCTTCTTTTAGATGAAGCGTAAATCCCTTATGTTGAGCATGTGTTGTCACTGAGGCCACACTATGGACTGTATGTAAAGATGGACACAGATGCTGCTTCCTCCCACTGTGGAAAAATGACGCCAAAATGCTCATTTGACACAATTCAGATCCGGAGTCTAAGCAGGAGAGACGTGGGGACTTCACATGTGGTGGTCAGGCTCCTGATTGGTTCCAAGCTGCATCTCTAATGGTTTCTGGAACGTGATTGGTGATTGGTTCTAGTATCAGTACATCTACTGAAGGGAGCACGTTTAATATCGCATGCTGACGACATGAGACACATTGAGTGAATAATGGAAATAAAATGTACTGTAAACAATCATTCGTGGTCGTTTCAACTGCTATAAACTCTGATAGTCTCATGTGTTTTGTGTCGGGGTAAAAGGAAAAGAGGTTTTCCAAAAGAGTGCACCAGAGTTTGAGGGTTCAAGGAGAATGTCTGGAACAAGGGTGCCAAACATACGGCTCGTGGGCCGAAATCAGCCCACCAAAGGGTCCAATCCGGCCCATGGGATGAATTTATGAAAAAAAAATTAGACTGAGATATTCACAATCAAAGGTGTCAGTCATTTTAGTTCAGGGGCCACATACAGACCAATATATTTTCAAGTAGGTCAGACCAGTTGGAATTTTATCAATATTCTATTTGTTACTAAATGTTCTGTATATTTGTAGATCCGCTCTGATCTGTAAGATGTAATGTACATGTGCACATTATAAACTGAGTCCTAATATTGTTAAAAATGCACTTATTTTTCTTAAGAATTTACATAGAGGCATAGGTAGGCGGCTGCCTGGGCCCCCCCACCAGGGGTTGTAGTCGGGGGGGGGCCCAACCAACCTTAAAAATAAATTAATTAATTAATTAATTAAAAAAAAAAAAAAAAAAAAAAACTTGGTCAATGGTAAATACTATTAGAATTCTTAAGAAATATGTCGAAACATTGAAGTAGTAGCTAAAATACCCAGTTCATGGTTATCTTTACCTACACCCCCCTATTTTCATAATGAAATAGACTAGTCCATAATGTGTCCAGAGCGAAAGATAAACACACTCAGTAGCCACCATCTTCATTTTGGAGTAAAGCCCCGGTCACACAGCACTCCACATCTACATCACGTACAAAAAGTTATGAACATCTGGTGGACGTGGTTGTAAGTGGTCATTTTTGGTCAATTTTGGCTTGGCCGTGTTTTGTACGGGGTATGGCTGTCGGCGGCTGTTCCACTGCTGAAGCACTGCCTAAGCACGGCTAGCACATCCAGCCACGTGTAAGGCTAAAAATAGGTTTGCACGTGTTCGAACGAATCCAGTCACGCACCCAGATGTTTCGTACCATCATCATCATCCTCCTCCTCATCCTTCTTCTTCTTCTTCTTCTTCTTCTTCTTCTTCTTCTCTCAAGGATATGTTGGGCCTGTATCAGTTGGTTCTGTTGGTGCTGGAGCATGAAGATGAGGACATCACGGCGTTGAGGGTTCATGTTCATTAACATCTAGACTGCAAGTGCCGAGGTCTCAGAAAATTACGGTATTTATATGCCGTGAATCAGAAGTCATTAGGCAGTGATCGATCGTATTTAGAACTTGTTCTAGACGTCGTTTAACGGGCTTAGGTAGTGCTATGTACGCGGAAAAATCCATTTGTCAGTGATAAGCCGCTAAACACACGCTATTTCCCGTGATACCAACACGTAACACCTGTCCGATGACCGTGCTCTGCTGGTGACAGGCCGCTAAACTTTTGCGTCTTACCGCATCTCCCCAAGTTTTAATCACTGCCGGAACACGGATTATCACGTGCGTTTCACGTGTGTTGCACGTATTTACCATGTGTGCTGCCCGTGGTTGTCCGCGGGCTAAAATTTTGAGCAGTTCAAAACTTTTTACCGCGTCCGACGCCGTTCTGATTTTTCCCCGCGTCCTGCCATGTCTATAAATCGACTGTAGCTCGTCTTAAACTTGACATCAACGCGAACAACATCGTCTGCTTCACGGGAGACCACTTTTAGACGGGTTTTGGCCATGATTAAACCGTAAAGCGCCGTGTGACCGGGCCTTAAAGAAGAGTTTAAAGGGAACATTATTTTCCTCCTGTCCAGTGACCTTTAGTTTACATCCTAATATTTTAATCGTATGAGGGGGGCCCCATGCATACCTTCACCTTGGGCCCCCAAGGTGCTAAATCCGCCACTGCTCTCAAACATAGAGAAAAGTGAAAAGTTGACCTTATTTGTAGTTTGTTCTGTTCTGTTACTGGTCCACCTGGGCTGTATGTGGTCCATGGACTGAAATGACTGACACCCTGCTCTACTGGTTTATCCTCCAGTCCTGCTGTTACATATGACCAGTTAACCTCTGTGTGCTCTCAGTTACAAATCCCACCTCCTGTATTTTTATCCAGACTCAGGGTTACATCCTGGTCCTGGTCCTGGTCCTGGCCTCAGTGCTCTTTACTCCACCGTCGCCGTGGTTTGTCCCTGGGTGTTCGGCATCAGCGCTCGGCTCAGGAGGCCAGAGACAAGCTGATTAAACGTCAGGATTTCCAGCGGCTCAGAGCTGCTATTCCCAGCTTCAGCCGGGGGATTAGACCCCCTGCTGCTGCTCCTGGTCCACGGGTGGCACGATTCACCGGCACTTAGCATCAACTTTCACTCTGTTACATGACTCACACTCTGGAAAGCGGCCAGGGAAATGATACTTTACTATAGAACGGGCCTACGGGAGTGGCAACAAACACCTTCGACAACACAAACACAAGGGTTTCAACCCCGAGGGGCCGAGGGGAAGTGTAATTAACAACCATTCTGATCATTTATCTGACAAACTATTATAGACTGAGACTAAAATAGATGAAAAAATAACAAATACATAGAAAGTAAATGAGAACACAACATTACAGGCATAAAATGGAACATGACAAAAACATAAAAAGAGGAAAATGACTTTAACCCTTTGATGCATACTGGTCACTACAGCGGACATCTGTTCTACAGCTGATTTAAATGAATGAATGAATGAATAGTTTATCTTGGTCTGTACATTAATCACTCTGCACAGTACAACAACCACAACAAACACAAGAAAAAAACAAACCAAAAAAAGGAAAAGACCAGAAGTAAAAGCTTATTTTTTTACCACTCCTTTTCACCTTTCCATCACTTACATCAAACTAAATGTGTACATTATCAAGGATTTATATAAAAAAAAAGAATCAAGACAAAAAACACATCTACCATCTGCAATTACTGTAATATTACACTTGATATTAATAATATATGCACTAATATTCCTGAATAATCTTATACTTAAGACATTTCTTAAACTTTATCAGAGAAGTGAACAACTTAGTCATCATCAAGTCCATCCCATAATTTCACACCCACAACCCAAATACATTTAGACTTCACATTTGTTCTCACTTTCATACATTCAAAAACATAAAGACCTCTTAAATTATAACCACTCTCTCTTTCTTCTATATTCATGGGTTTTGTTGTTTTAGTTCCATATCAGCCAACACAGTGGACACTCATGCACCATCCCATA
>JAQQZY010048466.1:0-10531 GCA_030068375.1 Ostorhinchus rueppellii | reverse complement strand
CACCCTGTGAAGAAATGGAAGCTCTGACAGGGTTTAAGTGGACCTGGTCCACCTGTTTAGACCTGGTTCATCTGTTTAGACCGGTTCTGACTCAACACCATGTTGGTACGTTCTCAACAAAACAATGCAGCGTACGAGTGACGTCATCACACATGTGCAACGAAGGAGGAATCATTAAGCAGACAAACGATTCCAAGGAATCGAGGTACTGGGATCCAGTTCTCAAAAAGAACCTGTTCTCATCCCATCCCTAATCACAGGTATCAAAAACAGGGCCATGGACCCAAACGGGCCTACCAAAGGGTCCAATCGGCCTGTGGGATGAATTTGAGAAACACAGAATTTACACTGAAGATCCACCATCATTTTAGTTCAGGTTCCACATTCAGGCAGAATATGGATAAAATTGCACTTATTTTTTCTTAATAAATGTACGTTTTTCATTGTTATTCATGTTATTCACATTTTTAAAGGATAGTTTGTAGTATTTTCATAATGTCATTTTACTTGTTTCACTCTAAAGCATAAAGTAAAGTTTGGATTTGACATTATTTATACATAATTATGTTACTATTTTATTTCAGATCATACTGGGAGGATGCGGCTCCTGAACTAAAATGACTCTGACCCCCCTGCTCCAGGTGGTCGTGGTAGGATCAGCTGTTTCTGCAGGAGTTTGGGCCTGAACTTTATTATATTATAACTGAACCTAATGTTAGTTTTAATTTGAGTTTAGAAAAACAAGGTAAAAAAATAAATAAAGAGGAGGTTGATGAGTTTTGGAGTGTGTTTTGTGACACTGTTCAAGTTCTACAGAGTTCTACAGAAACAGGAAAGAGATCGCTTTTGTCCTTGAAAATCCTTTTGTTTGCTAAGTCCCTGCTCCTCTTCTGCTCTGGTCGACACCAACATTATACAACTGCAGCAACTATTAGCTTAGAAATGAGGTTGAGGTGTGAAAAAAAGAAAGAAAAGAAAAAGAAAATAAAGAAAGAGCTTGGCTAAATTCAGGATGACCAGCACAAACCAAACACATACATCACATCAGGCCGACCCTTTAGGCAGAACTCTTTTCACAATTAAGACCTAAGCTCCGTTCACTGAAGCCGAGTTTATTGATGAAAACTAAAATGAAGCATGAACTTCCACGTACTGTTTCCCTTTGCTAGCTAAAAACTTAGCTTGTTAGTCTAGTCTTTATGCATTGGCAAAAACTTTCTCATCCTCTGAGAAAAAGGATAATGTCACAGTAATGTCAGGATACTGGCCAGAGAAGACAAACATTTGAGGGAGGGGTCAAAAAAAGAGTAAACCAGAGGTGGTGGTCTGAGACTCTACTGATCCAACACCTAGAACAGCATTTAAATCCCCCCCGGAGGATTTGGACAGTGCCCGCCCCTCTGGTCACCCTGAATCTCACACACAATACCCACCAATGACCCTACAGGGACCTCCCACCCCCCAATCCTAGCACTTAAATTCATTAGCATATGGAGTAACCCCCATATAGGCCCCTCCCCCTGCAGGTTTCTAAGTCCAGTGGCCCCCCCACCCCACCACCAGTTAGTAGGACTGAAGAAGACTGAGATGAGACGAAACATTTTCAAAAGAGCTAAACCGGTCCAGCTGAAGAACCCAGAAGAACCAGCAAGACCATCTGACATCAGTAAAGTCACCAACAGCACATGTTCCAGACTGAAGCAGGTTTCAGATCTCAGGAGGTTTCACCGAATCCTCGTTGTTCTAGTGAAAGGACGATGTGAAAAACACTGAGCTGAAACGGTGGGTGGAAGTATTACACTGCCAGAGGACGACAGCGAAAGCAGAAACACACTCCTTCTGACCAATGGGTTCTTCAGATACAGTCATCTATCTCACCCCCCCTCCCAATATTCAACAGAAAACACCCAGACCTCCATTATTTCCAACATTGCAGATCGTTACAAATACATGAACTGAACATTTACATTTTTAAATATGTACAACACTTGTGCGGTCCGACGCTGCTGCCTGTTGGAACCCGGATATTCACAGTTTACATTAAAGCAACAGACAGACAACACCACGTACTGTTCTTTTGTTTGTCTTCCACAGGAGCCGGCGCTGCAGTGTCTCCCCGGCTCTGACCGCAGTGTAAAGGGTGGAGGTGTGGCAGGACGGCGCTGCCCCCCACCGGCTTCATCACCTCCAGCTCATTAGCATGTCTGGTTTGTGCTTAAATGAAATACTCCTTTGGGTTTTCGCTGGACGCGTTCTGTGAATCGGGCTGGTTGTTGAAGGGGAAGTCTTGGCTGTCCTCCTGTTTGACCCCCTTCACTTCCTGGTTCCGATAAGTCTCTTTTCTCCGGTACAGAAACCTGGCTGTTATGGCCAGGGTGGTCACGATCACAAAAATGACCACGGCGATCACACCTGAAACGGAAACAGGTTTCAGAGTCACACACAGGTACAGGGTTTCCTTCCACACTTTGTACTTTTCACCAGTTTGAACATCAGTCACATCAGTCCTGTCCCGGCTTCACTGCACTGGCCTCCTGTGTGTTTTAGACTGGATTTGAAGATTTTACTGATCACTGTTAAAGCTCCAAACGGCCTGGTTATAGAACAGATATGATAGTCAACTACACTGAAGAAAATGGTTTTGGGGGTTGGTAAATACAAACTATAGAAATCAGTTCAATTTGAATCAATAGTAATAGTGAAACCAGTTCTGATTGGTTCAATTCTACAAACACTACCGATTATTTAAACAGTAACTACTGCAGAATAATACAGTAAAATCTACTCTATAGTATTATGATGGTATGTTGGAGGAGTTTCCCAGGATGCATTGGGACACACTAGTGTGGACAGTCTGATGTGTTCTACAGTGTTCTGAGTGGATTGGAAGTGTCGTTCTTTTGAGAGAACACAGTTCTGGTGGGTTTGAGCCTTTGTGGAGCTTTTTTAATTTTGTTGAATCAGTGTTTCTGTTCAGTTGCATATTCTTACACCGTGAGTGAAGCTGCTCCTTTGTTTCATCAGACTCTGTTCACGTCAAATCTACCAGTCCTGTGTGGTTCCGGAGTCATTGGGTTAAACAGGTTGAACTTACTCGAATAATACTGAATGCAATTTTCCCCCAGTTGTTAAAGAACTGTAGTAAGTGAAATGAAGTAGCTTAGCAGAAAATGTCAATATAAAAATGCACAAGCGTTCCTTAATATTTATAAATAATACTTCTTTATCAAATATGAAAATAATCATTAATATTATAATATTTCTGATATATTTCATATATGTTTTAGGTATTTTTCACCTGATTCTGAGTAAAAAGAGAGAATTTTTCAGTAAATTTTACTTGATTCTCATGAGTAAGTTTTACTCAAGGTAGCAGCATTGCATTTATTTAAAAAAAAAGTGAATGCAATTTGTAACAAAGATTTTTTAAAGTAAATTTTATGAGTAATTTTTGTCAGTGTATTGGTCCTTTTCCACTGCACGTTTTCATAACGGCTCTACTCGGCACGGTTCGGCTCTACCCCAATATGGTCCTTTTCCACTGGGGGTTGGACCTGGGACCCGTTATGATTTTTCTAACCTGTTTCAGAGGTGGCTCTAGCTGTGCACTAAAACGTGACGCGAACAGTGCTGTCCACTGACTGGTCAGAGGAAATCTTGTCATACGTGTGACGAAACTCGGGGATCTTAAATAATCCCCCACACAGACGGCACGCCTGTGTCCACTCCTCCAACTCCACCCACTTCAACTAGTCCCGACTAGTAATGGCTGGCAGTGGAAACACAACCGTGCTGGTCCGATAAGTGGGTGAAGTCGTGTCGTGCCGAAGCGTGCCGAGTAGAGTGGAGTAGGGTTTACAGTGGAAAAGAGCCAGTACGAAGGATTAGATCCTGGGGGGGGTCTGCTCCTGTGGTTCATTTCAAGGAAATCCATTCACGAGGACAGCCCATATCGACGCCTTCTTCAAATAATCACCTAAGTCATTTTTTTCAGATTTTTCAGGAAACAGACAAAACTAAACCTTTTGTTGAATATATGATATTTACCAACACTTTTATTCCAAACAGTTCTAACAACAGAAACCTACTGACAAACAAGCAACAAGGTCAGTCAAACATGGAACGTGAGAGAATTAAATGACTTTGGCACATTTTCAAACATGCCAAAATGACTCAGGCAATTATTTTAATTAACAGGATGATAGTATGGTGTTCTAATTTTAGGACATTTGGAATGTGACAGAGCTCACCAGAACGGAGGACGACCTGATTAAAGCCAAAAGTATCATTTTATTCATGTACAATTAAAACAAAACAGTTTTATATGATTAGAAGCATTCATAATGTTGATTTAAATTGGCTCCGCCCACTGAACCACATCCAGACCTCCAACGCCTCCCCTCCATTCTTCTGTGCCCCTCCTCTTTTTCTAGATCCACCACTAATATCAAAGATATTTTCAAAATTGTGTTCATAATCTTTTTTTGTTTGTTTTTTCTAATAAATCTAATATGCCAAAGGACATACATGACACTTTTCTCCAACTGAAATAAATGAATCTGTCAGAACTATGGTCAGAATGAACAATTATTCTGTTCACACATATTGCCACCTCTGGCTGAACGTCTAAGGATGAGCCCGGTTATTCACACTGATGACGAAATCAACACAACTCTGAATAGTTACTGCTGGCTGTAACCATGGCAACAGCAAGACAAAAAGCATGTATAAAAAACTGTTCCCTTATCACTCTCACACACACACACACACACACACACACACCTTCACTGGCTCCGCCCCCATACCTTTCTTATTCATTCACTCATCTCTCAAAGCCACGCCCACTGCCCTCTGTCCTGAGGTCACTCTATATCCAATCATTGATGCGAACAATAACATTCAGTGAGCAGGTCAGTCCTCACATGATAATTTTGTGTTTTTCAGTAAAAAAATATCCAGGAGAAAAATGTAACATCATCAAACATATTAAACTTCTGTTAAAAATCGTCTTTTTAAAAAAAAAAAAAAAAAAAACATATCAAAGGAAAAACACTGTGAAATGAAGCTCCAAGGATGTGTCCTCATTCTAATGCAGACCCCCGGCATCGTCGTTAAAATCAGCCCTGGAACGTAGCACTTAACGAGCGCAGACTTTTAACGAACTAGCCTAGAAACAGGACAACACATTATGTTTTGCATCAGCGTTAACAAACTAGAGCTAGCCCAGAAACAGGATCACATAAAATGCATTACAGGGATGGCGCTTGCGTTGTACTAGGGTTAACGAATTAACGAGTGAGCGCACAAATGAGGCCCAGAATTGTAAGTATTAACCCCCAGGATCAGTGCAGACATCAGAACTGAACAGGAAGCCAGTGAAGTGGATGAAGAGGAGGAGTGATGTGTAACCGAAGGAGTTCTGGTAAACGGTAACAAGACGTTACCAAGACGGTGGTCATGGCAGAATGTTACCGAAGTATGAGCGAGAACGGAAGAAATGGACAAAGAGGCTTAATGTACATTGTACATTAAGCCTCTTTGTCCATTTCTTCCGGATCAGTAAAATACTAGCATAATAACCTATACATACTCACAACTCCATATTTTTTTCTTTTTAAATATAAATATTTTCATCTTATTTTACTGTATTTACACTGAAACAAATTATGATTTCACAAAAACGCAAATAATCTGAACAAATATGAACATTTTGAAATGTCTGAAATCTTCCTGTTATTAAATGTTTTGTTTATTTGTAGATCCACTGTGATCTGTAAGTTGTAATTTACATGTATAAATGGTACACTGAGACATAATATAGTTAAAATTGCACTTTCTTTCTTAATAAATGTCAGTTTCTTCATATGATTCACATTATTCTAAAGGATGGTTGGGAGATGTAAACATTTTCATTGCATAATTTTCTTTTTTTCCACACTAAAACATAGAGGAAGGTTTAGAGTTGGTATTATTTATATATTATTTTGTGATTATTTCACTGGTCCGGCCCTCTTCTGATCAAATTTGGCTTAATGTGACCCCTGAACTAACATGAGTTTGACACCCCTGATGTACATGGAGGTAAGAAAACTGAGAGACTTGACTTTTCTATTAAAAACAGACTCTGACCTGAGGAGAAGGAGAAACTCTGGAGGTGTCAACGGTCAGACAGAAATGATCTGTTATTATTTATAGAGTGGATTTGGTGCCAACAAGGAGAAACTTGTGAGAGAGCCAGGATCGTATTTCTTGTAGGTAATTAAAAAGAGTGTCATATCTATGCTGTTCTGTTCCTCTGTCTGCATTCTCTGTCTCCTCCTCTCACCTTTGCCCCAGTTTCCTGTTCACTAATTAGTGATTCACCACACCTGGTCGAGGCAGCTGGGACTCATCAGGTGTGGTCTATATTAACCTGTCTCAGTCCTGTTTCCAGTGCCAGATTGTAAGACTAGCTCTGAGATCCAGCAATTCCTGAAGTTCTGTCCTGTTCGTGTTTTGATCTGTTCTGTTCCTGACTCCTGCCTGCCAGCCTCCGTGTTTGACCTCTGCTTGCCTGAGAACTCCTCTAGCCTGAACCCTCCAGAGATTGAACCGCCTTCGTCTGGCCACTGAGATCTGTGCTGCTCCTTGTGTATCGACCCTGGTTCCGTTCCCCGACCTCGTATCCTGCCTCAGCCCCGTGACTTCATGGTTATAGACCCCAGACCGACCCTGACCAAGCTTCAGCCTGCCCCCCTTGTCTTGGACGCCTCAGATATACTGGACTATATGGTGATCGACTTCGGACCGACCCTGACCAAGCCTCAGCCTGCCCCCCTGGTTTCGGATGCTTCGGACCCTGAGTACCGCTTCAGGAGGAGCGGTACAGATGAATTCTGTATTGGACTGTGCTTTGCACTTCTGTTACTCAGTATACTCTGTGGTTCTTCTGTAAAGACTCATAAACTGTTAAAAACTACTAGATCAGTGTCGGATCTGCATCTGGGTTCACCCTTGAGCTGTGACAGTACAATGCAAATGGAGCAGGGAATTGCTGCCATTGCGGCCCAGGTGCAGCAATTAGCAAGTTTCTTGACACAAGGCTCTGTTCCTGAACCTGCTCCGCTAACTACAGTCTCAGAGAGATTCCTGCAGAGAGACCAACCACCATGAGTGAACCCCGTGTTGGAGAACCTGAAAGGTATGCGGGAGATCCTGATAATTGCAACCCCTTCATCACCAACTGCTCGATTCTATTCTCCCTTCAACCACATAGCTTTGCCACTGAAGCTGCCAAAGTTGCCTTCATGATTAACCATTTAACTGGGAAGGCAAGGTTGTGGGGAACAGTGGAGTGGGAGGAAAAACACCTACGCCTGCTCCTCTTTTGCCACATTCTCCCAGGACCTCCGGAGGGTCTTCGGTCCACTCGTTCATGGTCCAGATGCCAGCGGAGGGTTGTCTACCATCAAACAAGGCAGCAGGTCAGTCACTGATTATGCACTCGATTTCCGCATAAGAGCAAGACAGAGTGCTTGGAACAATGCTGTGAGATGTATTTATCTGGACTTTCACCTCAGACAAAATATCAACTTGTTTCCTTTGAAATCCCTGCTGAGCTAGAGGAATTAATAGAATTAACTATAAAGATCGACCATCTTCTTCGTGCCTGGAGAAAGGAAACGCCGACTACTACAACTCCCAGAAGTCCAGCAGCTCCACCTCATTTGTCATCCTCGCCGGCCCTTCCTCCTGGTGAAGAGCCCATGCAGGTGGGAAGGTCCAAGCTGACTCAGGAGGAGAAGGATAGGAGAAGGAAGAGGAATCTGTGCCTTTACTGCGGGGGGTCAGGGCATTTTGTGAACTCTTGTCCAGTAAAAAGGGAGGGCTCAGCAGTAAGCCGGAGCATTATGCTGAGCTGATCTTCCCTTTCTGCCTCAACCTCTTGACCTGTGTTCCATGTCCAGCTCATGCCAAAAGGTGAGGTGTTGACTTTGTCTGCCTTCATTGACTCTGGTGCTGATAGTAACCTTATTGACTCAGTTCTTGCAGAGCAGATCGGACTCTCACTGTCTCCTTTGGAGAAGCCCATTGTGGCTAATGCTTTAGATGGACATATAATTGCGAGAATAACACATCAGACTGAACCCGTTCCCATGATCATTGCTGGTTGTCATTATGAAACAATTAAATTTCTTGTACTGTCTTCTTCTGAGCTTCCCCTCATTCTAGGTTACCCTTGGTTGAGAAGGCCCAATCCACACATAGATTGGGTGTCCGGGTCCATTAGTGGATGGGGCCCGGAGTGCAGATTTGTTTGTCTCCAACAGGGGGAAACAAAACCTAAGGGTAACTTTTCTGTGACTCAGACTGATCTGATTAATGTTCTAAAATATTATCATGATTTTAAAGAAGTGTTTAGTAAATCACGAGCCACTTCTCTACCTCCTCACCGTGAGTTTGACTGTGCGATAGACTTGTTACCAGGCACAATGCCTCCTAAAGGGAGATTATACTCCCTGTCTGCTCCTGAAAGAGAAACCATGGAGAAATACATCAACGATGCTCTGCCTGCAGGGATCATTCGACCATCTTCATCACCAGCCGGTGCCAGATTCTTCTTTGTTGACAAAAAAGATAAGACACTCAGACCTTGTATTGATTATAGAGGGCTAAATGATGTTACAGTCAAGGAGAGATACCCGCTTCCTTTAATTAACTCTGCTTTTGAGTTACTTCAAGGTGCCAAGATCTTCACCAAGCTGGATCTGAGGAACGCGTATCATCTGGTATGGATCAGAGAGGGGGACGAATGGAAGACTGCATTCAATACCCCATCGGGACATTATAAGTACTTAGTGATGCCTTTTGGACTTACCAATACTCCAGCAGTCTTTCAGAGACTTGTTAATGATGATCTCAGAGATATGTTAAAGAAGTATGTGTTTGTATACATTGATGACATTTTGATTTTCTCTAAGAATGAACAGGAACATGTCCATCATGTACAGTCTGTGTTACAGAGACTACTCAAGCACTCTCTCTATGTCAAGGCTGAGAAGTGTGAATTTCATTCACCATCTGTGTCCTTTCTG
Organism: Ostorhinchus rueppellii; assembly: GCA_030068375.1. NCBI lineage: Eukaryota > Metazoa > Chordata > Actinopteri > Kurtiformes > Apogonidae > Ostorhinchus > Ostorhinchus rueppellii. The sequence goes on along the minus strand of JAQQZY010048466.1, from coordinate 1,457 downwards.
GGGTATGTGGTGGGGCAGGATCAACTGAAAATGGACCCGGACAAGGTATCAGCGGTTACTGATTGGCCAGTTCCTGACAACAGGAAACAGTTACAACATTTCCTAGGGTTTGCCAGCTTTTACCGCCGGTTCATCAGGGGGTATAGTACAGTTGCTGCACCACTCACATCACTTGCCTCTTCTAAAACACCATTTAAAAGGAATGCTGATGCAGCTTTTAGGACTTTGAAGACTCGTTTTAGTTCTGCTCCCATGCTCCAATTTCCTGATCCTGAAAAACAATTTGTTGTTGAAGTGGACGCGTCTGATGTGGGGGTGGGAGCAGTCCTGTCGCAAAGATGTCAATCTGATAATAAATTACATCCGTGTGCTTATTTTTCTAGACGTCTGTCCCCAGCGGAATGTAATTATGATATAGGGAATCGGGAGTTATTGGCGGTCAAATTGGCCCTCGAGGAATGGAGGCAGTGGCTGGAGGGAGCGACGGTCCCTTTCCTGGTCTGGACCGACCACAAAAATTTAGAGTACTTACAATCAGCTAAGAGGCTAAATTCAAGGCAGGCTCGTTGGTCACTTTTCTTCACTCGTTTCAATTTCACTCTGTCCTACCGCCCAGGGTCTCGTAATATTAAGCCTGATGCCCTCTCTCGTCAATTCAAAAGTGACAATGAGGAGAGGACACAGACTTTATTCTCCTAGCCCCCACTAGGGTAGCAGTCATTTCCTGGGAGATAGAGGAAAGAGTCAGAGCAGCTCAGCGCGGCCAGCCAGGTTCTAGTGCATGTCCTGATGACTGATTATTTGTCCCTGAAAGCCTAAGGTCTGAGGTTCTACTTTGGCTTCACAGTTCTCAGTTAACCTGTCATCCAGGTATTAATCGCACGTTGGAGGTAGTGCAGCGAAGGTTCTGGTGGCCAACGATGAAGGATGACATCACGGCGTTTGTCAACGCTTGCACAGTGTGTGCGCAGAATAAGAGTTCAAGGAGACCTCCAGCTGGTTATCTTTATCCACTCCCTGTACCATATCGGCCCTGGTCCCACATCTCCATTGACTTCATCACCGGTCTTCCTCCATCAGAGGGAAACGCCACCATTCTCACCATTGTCGACAGATTCAGTGAGATGGCACATTTCATTCCAATTCCCAAATTACCTTCAGCCAAAGAAACTGCTTTAATGATTAATCACATTTTCTGTGTCCATGGTCTACCTGCAGATGTGGTCTCTGATAGAGGACCTCAGTTTACGTCCACCTTTTGGAGGGAGTTCTGCCGGTGTAGGTACATAATTGTTCCGCGTGCGAAATTGTTCCGGCCGGAAGTGACTGCCGATACGGCAACTCCACTGGGACATACATTGAAAGCGCGACCGAGTGTGGTTATGGGTATGGTTTGTGTTGTATGTAGTGTTTTATTTCTGTGTAAAAATGTTGATCCTCCATTGTAAATTTTGTTT